>QLPD01001054.1:0-37284 GCA_003314085.1 Hymenopellis raphanipes | reverse complement strand
TCACTTCGAACGACGGCAATACGTGGCCTCTGAACAATATAAGTAACCGACAAAAATCAAACTCGAATTGCGACCGCCACGTGCACGAACGTATGGTGTAGAACTGTAGAAGTATATGACTGTACATTTACTAAGTACTACGGCGGGCGCCACAAGATCGAATCTAAAAGGCTGTCCAAGTCCCGAGTCCGTTCAAACACCCCCATTTTTGAAACCTGGAATCCACAATTCACTGGTGTCAACATCGTCGCCGTTACATCCACCACTCCATATGCGTAGGGAAGCGGCAGGCGCTTCAGTCCCCGAATCTTGTCACTGAATGGCTTTTGAGATGGTGTCTGAGTCGGGCCGTGCCTTCCGCACGGCGTTGTCCGCGCTTTGACTGGGGAAACGTCTGGCTTGTTGGCGTCACGCGCTGTTTTGTGCACAGTGTTATATTCTCTCCGGAAAGGTGAGAGACGCAAAGAAGTGACTGTAGGGGGGGAGCCAATAATGGACATTAGCATTCCCACGTACATAATCGGTTCCGGAGTTTGAATTATAAGGGTGTGACATTCTGAACATGTTGGTCTACGTGTGACAGTTGTCGTTCTCCTTCAGCTTATCCAATGTTCTCTTGTGGCGACATTTCGTTATTGTGGTGTAACCTAGCGCCTTTATCGGCCAAGGTTCTTGTCTCAGCCGTTTGTTTTTTCTGATATCTGTCATTCTTATGTGGATGTCATGGATTGATGTATTTCGTGAGTTTATTTGGGTGGGCTGTATAAGCTTTTATATATGAACGCATCTTCTAATAGTGATTCCGCCACGTTTTCCTTGTTTCTTTCCACTATGAGTCATCTCGCTCGTTGTGCATCTGTGTTTGCCATTTTGTCACACTCCGATACTTTTCCGCGTTGTGGCGTCGCGGACACTGTCTTTATCCACACGGAATCAGTGCGCAAAGCATCCCCGGCGCTTCCGGCGGCCATAGCTGTTAGCTCAGAGAAAGAGGCTAAACACATCGTGGCTATCGTCCGTGATTTTTGTGAAGAAAACAAAGCGATTACCGACGGTGCTGAACTTCATGAAGCGATGGTACAGTCGGGGACTATGACGAATCTCCAAGCATTCTTCCGGGGTGTTATCAGATTTTGGGTCGTTCTGCAAGGAAAAACGGTCGCTCTACACATTCATGAGTAAGTCATTAACCAAGTTATACATTGTCTAAGTTGACGGCTTCATCAGGGAAGAGGTTCGATACAGCCTGGGTCAATCGAAACCACAGTTTCGACGCGCCTGTCTTTTTGACGATATCAGCGATGCTTTATTGTGTCTCTTCACGAGAGGTCGTATGCCTGTTGGGCAAACTTTACCTTGGGAGTCCCATCTCGATCCTGCTCGTGGACAGTACGCGCCTCCCCAACTGTCCGATTCGGGCAGCGAAATCCCTCAGCCATTTACGTCTATCAAATTTCCCTTCCCTCGTATTATTGAGCTCCCGCCCACACCCACGGCTCCATCGACACCGGTGAGAGGTGAAAAAAGGCGTGCGTCGGACAGTCTTTTTCTGCCTCGTAGTCCGCCTCCCTTTCAGAGTCCCCTTCCATCGCCCTCACGTGTGCGTAGCGGCGGTGTGTCTCAAGCGTCGTCAAGTACCGGCCGCCTTGCAGAAATTGAACGAGCTTTAAGCACACGAGTCACGGATGACAAGTGGGGGGTGTTGGACTTCCTGGAGCTTTATCATGCAGAACATGCTCGAGAGATGAGGGGTTTGTTGCTTGCTTCTCGGAATGGCGGTGAGTTTGTGGACCTGGTTGAAAGTAAAGAGTGGTCGCATGTCCTTACGACGGAGAAAAGACTATGGATATGGGAACTGTATTCTAGATTTTCGGACTGATGGTAACTGTGTGAGTTGTTTGTACATTAGTGATTTAGGCGTTCAGTCTACGCATCTTGTTATGGAAGGGTTTTTCACAGTGTAGAGGAGTAAAGAATTTGTATGTCATATTTGTCGCTGTTTGAGATACTTGAGACGTACGTACATGTATGCACAACAACTTACACTACAAACTCGCCCAGTCCAGCATCTATCAACATGTCTATTATGTCTGCCGACGGCCCATCATCGATATGAAACCATTCCGTGCCTATGACTCGACTTTCAGACGCGGTATATGTCGGCAGTTGATCTGGGTTCTCGATAAACTCGCGCGGTACGGCAAGTAAGCGAGGCCCAGTGAAAGAGCAGGCCGTGTTCGTTCGACGCATAAGCATAAACAGAAATATACCTCTGAACACTCCATAATATCCGGCTATCATGAAGTTTCCGATACGCTGTGGGCAATACCCATGAAACGCTGTTCCAATCTTGACAGGCGTGTTGATCAGGGCAAGTACTACACTCTTGGTGGGCATGTGAGCGTAGTAGGACATTTCGACGGTGTGACCAGCATAGTTGCGGGTAAGCCATCGGTGATAGCGTTTGTGTGGGAAAGCGTTGGCTTTGGACATAGTGGACGGGAATGTCTTCCACCAGAAAGGCAGGCACCCCAACGTTCGTCCTCGTTCAGCGCCATCACATGAACGGAGTTCTGCATAACCATCGTCCCGGACCGAAAGCTTGGGAGCACGAAAGTCCTGTGATATGGGATGCATAGGCCGCGCACCAAAGTCGTCTTGTTCAGGACTTGGAGGTCGGAATATGAGGGAAGTTATTGGAACAGGTTCGGGGTTTGGCAGATTAGCGGGTATGAGCTCGCGGTAAATGGTAGTGGATGGTTTGGATGGGATGCAGCGGAGGTCATTTAACAGGTCCACCAGTTTAGATGGTGGCATTGTGGGCGGGATACAGAACACTTCGTCCGCTTCGACAGCCGTGCGGTTGACAGGCGTAGCAGCGGACAGTACAGTAGGGATCGCCCATTTGTGTTCTGCAGCCTTGGCGATATGTAGGGGAAGTGCGGACTCCGTTGTTGACGTTCCCTAATAGTAAGGGTACGGTTTAATACGATATCATATGTTGTGGAAGGTGTACTCACTGTACATGTGAACTTGTTTGTGGTCGCGTCGTAGTTCGACTTTGGTTGGGTGTTGTTCGCTGTGACATAGGAGTCGGGAAAGGTAACTTCGTCGGCATTTAGAATATCTTGGAAAACGACGTGATTTGTCTGCAAGACACGTTATGTTGAGTGATAAGCAGTGAAGTGTTAGCGTACATGAACATTAATGACAATCTTATTCGCGGGAGTCGGAAAAGCCTGTGGATCCGTTACTATCCGTGGAAAGCGGGCACTGTGACGTGCGGCCAAAGGCGATGGACAATTGGGCAGGTGCCAGGACGTGATGATGGGTGACATAGTTGTTCTTGACGTGTATGGCAAAAGTGTACTGTGTAGTGGGTAATGAGGCGTGGCAGGGAATTAAGGCGCTGTTTCGCAATCGGCGACATTACTTGTATCAGTGACAGTGGGGGTTGACGAGAAAGGAAGTTCAGGTGTGATGGCCGTCATTGCCGCATTCGCACATCAACATCATCTATCGCATGTCCAAATGGAGAAGTGTGATGACTCGGTACTGTGTTCATTTTTATTTTCCTAATATTGAAGAGCATCAGAATTCTGACTCACAGAGATCCATGGGAATTTTTTTTAGGGGCCTCATTGACATCTTTAAAAAATGAGGCGGTGGCGTTTTAGAAACGTAAGTTTATTTTTCCCTCATGCCAGCATCATAACCGATTGAATTGAATGAGCGGCCAACTCTTAACAAATTCTCCTATGGATGCTGTTATGTTCCTTCCGTTCCTCACATCCTTTACACCGATCACTATAGTTTCCGTTCATTCATTTCTGTTGATACGCTCTTTCGCCGTGGAGTTCACTTGTTTATTCCAAGTGTTCGTCACTCTTGTGAAGGAATGTGGTGCTCTGGCAAGAGGTTTGGATCAGCTATTGTCAGTGAGAATGTGATGATTCACTCACCTTTTTTTTTGGTTTTACGTATAGGGTGGTGGTAAGGGTAGCACATGTTTTCGCAGGTGTGTTCTATCCTTCCCATGTCCTTGAAACTGGGGTTGAAGCCATTTGTGGAGTTTTCGAAGTTTCCGCTGGGAAACAGGGCATCCTTTAAACCACAGCTCTGGCTCTGAGTTGCCTTTAGGTGTGGGGTATAGTTTATGGGCGCATTCATATGACTCACTTGACCCTGTAGGTACTAGGCGTGTGCTGGAGTGATGACGTATAATGAACAGACCCCCAGGATGCGAGTGACTCTGCTATTTCCATCGTTTACGTTTACGTATCTTCATACATGGGAGGCTCTGCCTACCTTTTGGACGGAAGAATACATCATGTGTTTTGGCTGCCAACGTGGCGTAGTTCTGCAGAAAACTGTCACTAATTGGTATATGTTTCATCCGCATGGCAGTCTAAGTGATCAGCATGTGTTTGGATTCATAGAAGTGTCTGTGATCGTTCGAGACGTACCGCAGCGTAAGGCATAGATTTTTGGGAACTTGGACTTACGTGTAGCGTGAATGTCCGTTGTTGCCGAACCCTGTTGAACCTGATTCCCAATCTTGGCGTTACTGTTGCTGCCCAACTGTGCGGTTTGTCTTGGTATATTGTCGTCGTCGGAACGCGCACTTGTCTTTAAGAATAAGACACGGTGCCGTCATGGTACCGGGATGTCATTATACCGTCTTGGGCACGTGGCATTTTGTCACTTGGGAAGAATCGCTGGGGAGATCGAATAAGTTTGGGAGCTTGCGGTACCTGAACGCACCTCGTGCATTTGTTCAAGGCACACAGTTTCAATTGGGTGAACTCCGGACTTTGCCTGTGGTGGCGTATATCCGAGGTATACAAAACAGTTGAAGTAGACCATACTAGTCATTGAATATCTGCACAAGATAACATTGCATAGCGGACATGGGTTTGGTACATTAAGTTTTACAGCGTTTCTCCATATGTGTCGTAGGTTGTCGAGCATTCTACGTCTCTGGGTAGCGACAAGCGTCACAGTCGAACTCCCTTTCAACCATAACCACGGTCTGGGGGTCGGACATACTAATGACAGTGAATCATTGGGGAAGTTGGGACTGAAAGTACGTACTCTTGAATGCACGTAGCCTCGCATGCGTGACGATCTTCACGATGACTAGCGGAGTACCGACAGTAGGACTTGTTACAGTCGACCTGTACAAATGTTAGAGAGAGTTTGCCCTCAGACGAAACATGCGCGTACGCGTTGACGGCGAGTAACGATTTGATGCAGGCAGGCATATGAATCGGCAACGTGAAGCACGAAACACATGTTCGCGATATAAGAGTTTCGTTTGCGGGGAATTGACTTGGGAGACAGTGGCGGACTCGAACGTCCTGGGTGAGCTCTTATACGCGGTCAGAGCGTGACGGAGAGCTGGTCATATCAGTGACAATTGATTATGCGTCTGTGCTATAGGTGTGAAAATGTATCGGCCATTCCGTGGTGACTAGTGACTTGCCTTGTTTTTGAGGGGTGCGTGATCATAACATGAAGTTAAGGCATGCGGTCTCGCGACGAGATGGCGGACAGAGATCTGAGTACTTAAGACGCAAGGCACCTCGGGGTCAGTACCTCCGAGGGTGAGGATGAAGCCGGGACTTTGTGGTATGAACATGTTATGCAGTCGAAGTGGAAGATACCGGTAACTGCCGATAAGGCGGTCTATAGAAGACGCTATTTTCTTCGTGTGGAGATTGACAGGAAGTGTGCACCAAGAGTCGGACCTAGCCATGAACGCACGATTGACTTCTTTATGGATAGCGTTGTTGTCACCAATACGAGTTCATGTAGGTGGTGATTCGGGCTGCAGCAGGGGCGTAACGTGTATGGGAAGGAGCAAAGAAAGCCAATGCGGTAGACCGGTGGTGATGTTAGGTGAAACAAAATTCGTTCGGGGTTCGGACCGTTAAGCCGCAATAGTGCCCTGATGGTTAGTTCGACGCACGTGTGCTTAGCATTAACCTGCATTTATGTACTGGTCGGATAAGAAGCCAATGTCCGGTGATAGTCGTTAATTCGTCGTTTAATTCAGTGCTGTGGCAAAGGTGCAGGTCAGTTCGTTGTGTGAGTGGTTGTACCGTATGGATACGTCGTAGTTTCAAGTGTGTGGCGTTTTAGGAATAACAAATGTTTGAACGAGGTTAAGTGTTATTCGGTTCGCAATAGAAGACGTACAGCATTCACCTCATTGCGGTACTAACGGCGTGATTCGGTAAGTTCTGGAGTTTGGGAGACGCGCCCGGCTGTCACCGTTAACCCGATCAGATATTTGGTTTCACTGGCTTTCTCCAGCGAGCGCCATGGTGATATATTGCGTACCACTATTGAAACATTTTGCAAAGTGCTCTGCAACACCTTGAGTAGAAAATCTAGGTATGAATGCGTAGTTAGAAAAGGCGTACGTACGCGTTTGAGTTGCGTATTCAACATCTGCTGCTCTTATGAGTTCTACACGCGGTCGGAAGCGTAACGACAATCGACCCCTAACCCGCAAGTGTGAAATCCAACGAGCCTTTCGTGCTCGACGTGCCGCTCATCTACAAGTCTGTCGCTTTCTTCCGACAATGTTGAACAGTACTCATTTTCTGCTACTTATGTTAGGCGTTAGAACAGCGAATCACAGAGGTTGAAGAAGAGAACAACTATTTGCGTGGCGCACTTGACATGGACCCGGCCGATAGACCTTCGCTTGGTAAAGGGCCAACTGGACTGTACAAGGCCACGCACGTTCATGCTAGTACTATGACCGAGGATCACTTGACGAGCGCGAGCACTGTGTGGCGACCGGATGTCCTTGCGCCAATCGTGCTATGTCACACTGTCTCAGATACGGATGGCGTAGAGTGGCGCGAGACAGAATCAGGCGACCATTCTAGCTCAAGCAGGGAATCTTCGCACTTGTCACCGGTGACGAGCGCCCTCGTAGAGGAGTGTTGTGACTCGGGCGGGAATCTTTATGCTGCTTCGGGGAGCTTGTCGTCTGGCGTCTCATATGTTCCATCCCAGCCCGTTCATTCGTACTATGACCATCCGTCGGCAACGAGCCAGTATTGGAACCAATGAGAATCCTTTCAATCTTCAAAAACACCTGTCGTACCTTATGGGCGCAGTGGTTTGGAGGGTTTTGATATGGAGGTGGATTCATTGGAAAGTAGAAGACACCAACACTCCTACGCATTCTGTGAACTTTCGTCAACGCCGTCGACGTCCCAGAGTAAGTCGCATTTGTAACGATGATTTCCAGATCGAGAGTTGAATGTCTTTACAGTGCCTAGCTACAACGTCAGATATCATGCGAGCGATAGCTTAACAAGACTCAGCGGGATATATAGCTATGACAGGGATGAGCAACCAACATATACGGCGTTGGATGAGGACACGTACCTTCGGACGGATGATCAGACAATGTATGCACTCGGAGCTGACCAGAAGGAGTACGGTGGAGAAGCTCAACTAATGTTTTCGAGGCCTTCTACGTTTTCGTCTCCGGTCTCTTATTCTCCTGCTCAATTAGTGTCTGGCGTGTTTCCTCACCATGTCACTCCTCTTCATCAGGTGCGACCGCCGTCTCCTCTTCCGAGTTGGGTGGTTATGGAGGATCCTGAGCGGTCTTACCAAGCACGTTCCACACCGCCGGAAGACGACGCCGTGGACAGCGAGTACGAACCACCCGCGTCGACAAGACCGAAAAAGAGGAAGGCCGTTGGGGACGCTCAAGATGCGAAAAGGGCTGAAACAAAGAAGAAAGTTAGGATGCACAACGTTTTTATTGCGTGTAACTGTTGCCGAAGTGAGTATCCGTTTTATTGTATCCAGGCTAGCGCTGATGAAAACGGTTGCATAGATCGGAAAATTCGTTGTGACAACTATACGCCGAAGTGCTCCAATTGTGCGAAGCGAGGGTACGATTGCGTTTATGTGGATGACGGGAGGCGTCGGGGCAGCACCAAAGCCAAGACCACGAAGGGTGATAACAAAGTTGGGTCTGACGGAGACAATTCTGGTTTCTGGAAGGTGCTGAAAGCTGACGGAGAGTCTGTATGAGGCAAAGAACTGGAGGAGATGACGTTGGCATTGGACAGAGTATCTATTGATCGTTGTGATGATGATGGAACGAACAGGTCTAGATCCGTGATTCTGATAACACCGAGTAAAAGCACTGCTTGGTCTTTACCACGAACTGTGCATCATGCAAGATAACGCGTTGAACGGTAGATGCTCATCGGAAACCTCATTGTCGCCTAAGTGTTCATTTGACGGTTATGTGGAGCAATTTTGTATAGATTTGGAACGCTGGACCGAGCGTGAGTCTACTGTGAGTTGTAGGATGCTTTATAACATCGTTCTTGGTTTCACAGAATGGATGTTAGGTACTACATGGATACGATTGTCGCGCTCTCCAGCGACGTTGGGACGTTGACTTGTTCTTTGTGGATTTCCTCATCCGGCCATCGCTGTATGAGTCGCCTTACCCTTGTATTGAAATGAAGGGTGGGGAAAAGGTTGGCGGTTCCATTGTGCTGTGCGTTGAGCACTGACAATAGTGTTGGTGCAGGCGTTCGACCGCGTAACAAGTGGTAACATGCCCTCGGGCCCTTTCGCTGCGGAGTACGTTACTCGTCCGGTCAACTTTTGTTTTGTCGTGCTTAGATTCCAGGAGCCAGGTTTGCCACCTGTCCGGATCGTCTTCTGTGCTACGACCATCCCATACGTGCCGCGCTTTGGTGTATCCAATTCAATACAATCCGAGTCCATTTGATATGGACTCATCCCAAGGTGGCGTTGAGACAGCTGTGCCGGTCAGTGCCTTCAAGTATGTATTTCGTCCGTTCGTCCATTGACACTTTCTGAAGTGTTCTTTAAGTATCGGTCATTCAGGCAGTTCCGATCAGGAGATAGCTTCGAGTACTCGGGTGATGCCTCCTGAACATCGGTGGCCATATGTTGCCCAGATTGATGCGCGGATGGTATGGATTGAGGACCGGCTTCAAGATGCACTCCTAATCATTAGAGTGCGCCGGAATCCTGAAGCGTTAAGGAGGGCGCTTGCATCTCTCATAATAGAGTTGATCCATCCAGCCATGGCCGACCATCCATTGCCCGGTACGCATGATATCACTGGTGGATCAGGGTTTCAGAGTCTTCCAAATGGCGCGTATTGGGGTAGCGTCGCCAGCATAGATTCTCGTATGGCTTCAATTGAAGACCACATACATGATGCGCTGTTGCTTATTCGTCTGCGGCGTGATCCCGAGTTGCTGAGGCGCTCGTTGGCCTCATTGTTATTAGAGGTCCTGGAACCATCTCGTCGGTTTAGTCTGCACTCAAATTCATGATCTATGTTTACCGCCAACGTTGAAGTAGTGTATTCTGTATGTAGTAACACAAATGAATGTTCCTTTGTACATGAAGCGCAACAGTCAGTGATAGTACACAAGAGGGAAAGATGTGAAGGCCGTAGAGTAAGAACGTGAAGAGTCGTATAGCACGAGATGCAGCATATTATATGTAACGAACGCTCTCGACATGTTCGGGAGGGAAGCCAAAGAAGGACGCGCTACGGTCTAGGCGGAGCGTCTGATACCCTTCCGACAGTTGCCACCAAGCGCCGGCAGTCCGCTGTGCGTCTGCTGTGATGGCCATGTTTTCCGCTTGATCGGCTTGACCGTCTGGTCCTCGCACGCGATTGTAAATGAAATGGCGAGCGCAAATGAGGAATCGTGGGTTTTTGAAAGCGTTTGAGCTATGAGAACACCTTTCTAGAATCCACCACAAGTATAGGCCGTCGATTTCTTGCACAAAACGATCAACCACGAAACTGCCGAGCCGTTCGTTACAGTGAAGGTTCATTCCCGGGCAGATTTCGCGATCACACCGTGTCAGGGTGAGGTAGGCGCACCTGGACTCTCGATGAAGAAACCAGGACAGATTGACTGGGTGTGAATCCACTCGAGGGCGAAAACGACCGCTGATTGTATGCATGGGTGTACGACGATTCGGAGGCACGGCATATTGGCGGGCGGATCTTTCCGGATCGTCACGGATTGGAGCGTCCTGAAAAGGAGATGCGCCACTTGTAGTTGTGGAATACTCGTGGATTGCGTTCATTTCGTCGATAAGGTTTGGGATATGAACGGGGATGTAGGATGCAGGTGCCACGGTGAAATCCGGGTTATGGGGAGAATATGAAGGCGGGTGGTAGATACATTCTTGCGGCACCCGCGAATCAAGTGGGGCAGGAAAAAGGATTGCCGCCGTTTCGCCATGCGGTATGGAAGGGGGGGCAACATCGTAGTCAGGGGGATGTGGCAATGAATAAAATGTATATCCGAACGTAGGGTATGGAATATAAATGGCTCTGCCCCATTTTTCACTGTCAGACTGCTTTCCGTAGACAAAGTAAGTGTTTGCATGATATATAAGTGAACATATACTCACAATGAAACAAGCACTGTTAGAAGTTGACGGTGCATGAGATGCTGGTCGTCTACTATTTAGTTGTGGACGCCGTCCTTTGTTGGTGTTCTATAGACTAACGTTAGCGTTGTTATTGACCGCGCACCAGGCAAACCTTTTGGGACATAGTTGGATGCTGCAATACAAGAGAGTGTTCAGGTGAGTGGCGTTCTGTCAAGAAAACTATGAGCAATTTAAAGGCAGAGATACGAACACAGTTACGTGAATGGGACATGCCTCCGTTTTAGTGCATTCCAGGACAATGGTAGATGCTGGTGCGCTTTTATCGGGGGAGATTGACGTAAGGAGTGTTGAAGGTGCAGGGAACCATTTGTATAAGCGCCAGGCATATATGAATGGGGTTGCGTCTCTGACTTGCCCGCTTGTGAAATATGTCAGGACAGCATAATGAGAGAGTGGATAGTTTGAAAATACATTATGGGCGTCTCTTATAATGAGCGCATGGCAGGTGGTTGTTCTTCACAAAGGTAGCAGAAAACCTGTGAGGAAATCAGTTTTCCATAAGTAGGATGATCAGAAGTGGACCTGCAGCGCCCGTGACGTTAGTGCCAGAACAATCAGATGTGTTCATCTATGCGCTATTGCAAATTCGGACTTAGATACAAAAAAAACATTGTATGAAGGGTACGTGCGCTCATAGGGTTGTACCTCGACATCGTGGTGAATAATGTGGTCGAATTGTCGGCGCTTTGACAATCCTCGGTCCGTCCGGTCCACGTGTTTCGCAGTTAACGATCACTTTGCACTATTTTGAACTCCGATACACGTGGATGGGCCGAAAGTCCCGGTGAGTCCAGAACCTGTGTTGATATGTCTCTCGGAAACATCATGGAAAGAATTACATCAATTGGTTAACACCGGTAACGACTTTTCACATGAGGACGCTGAACGGACGACATTATAAACAGAAGCTACTACTTTTCTGCAACGAAATACATACGTGCAGGCGCTATCGCGTGCTCTCACTGAATTGGTCTTCCATCGCACGTCGTTTAGAAAGCGGTATCAATGGTGCTGATGAAGTTGGTGGACCATTAAGGTGAATAAGCACGTATAACGTATGGACTTACAAGATCGTGTCGGCAGCATTGTGGGGGTTGGTGTCTTCCTCATGGCTACAGTCGGATGTACGTCGCTCGAGAAAGCTACCTGTACCTTCCAATGAAGTAACCTCCAGCGAATCGAACGGGTTATCCGCGTTGAAATGGGGTGGTATATCAAAGCTGACGAGGAGCTGGTCAGCGACGAATTTGGTATAACGAATCATGACTGAATTGCTGATTCCTTGCAAAGGTTCAGGAAGTGCATCTGGCTTGCTCAGTGACGTTGTATGACAATAAAGTTTGTTACTTACGAATCCAGAAGCAAAACGCGATATCGCATGCATCACAGATGATGTTGCGTATGAGGTCCGGAGATAACGGGTGGGCAAGTCGATTATATAGGAAGCAGGCAATTTCGGTATGAAGCGCCTCGTCGTGACTGATGAGTTCGTTGGGAAGCGCGAGACTGGGGATAACGTCGTGGGACTGCAACCAGAAAATGGCTGTAAACGATGCCGATAAAAAAATGCCTTCGACTGTCATGAACGCGACGAGACGCTGGCCGAAGGGTGCGTTAGTACCGCCCCAGCGTAGCGCCCACTTGGATTGCAGCTTCATAGCTCGCAAGACCTTGTGATGTGGTTCAACATCAGGAAAGACGGCGTCGGTAAGGAAGGCGTAAGTTTCTGCATGAATATTCTCCATAGCACACCGGAATGTGTAGAAGTAGCACGCTTCGGCGGTGTCGAGTACTGCGCCGAACTGTTCCAGTAGCTTGTCATTGACTATGCCATCTGAAGAAGCAAAGAACGCCAGGATCATGGACAAAAGACGTTCTTCCATTTGCTTCAACGGCTCGTCAGTGAGAGGTAGGAAAGGCGGGACGTGAACTAACTGTATCATCTTCGCTAGGATCCGGCATAACGGTGTGAATGCGACGGTTGATAATGGCCACTGTTTCTACCACTGCATATAGTTGAGCGGTGATGGAGCTTTGAAGGACAGCACAACGTACCAATAGACACAAGCAGTGATGTAAGTCATTCGAATCGACTACTAGAGGTGTTTTTAACTGTGGAAATGATATACTGGCGTGCTGGTGATAGTTGGAACGAAGCTGAGAGACTCAAGACAAACGGAGATTGCGGCTGAGTTCAAATGTATCCTAAATGGGATCACCGACATTACCCCCGATCGTCGTTGATACATGAAGGTCCACACGCGCCCATTCACAGAATACCGGGGCTTAATTGAAACGCAATGTTGTCATGTAGACACATTGATTGCAATCTCAGTATTTCTTTGACTTCTGATAGCTGATGGTGTGTTCGTGAAACGCTGAAATTCCCTATGCCACGTAGACGCGCAGAGTCATCTGAGGCTTTGGAGCCATATTTGGACGTCGAGGCGGAGGAGGCCGACGAGTCATATGAAAGCGATGGTGAGGAATCGGTCGAAAGTGGCAGCCGCGGGCACCGTAGTTACTCAGGTATGTGTGTACACACAGAGTAAGTTCATGGACGTCGCTGATATGAGTATGTAGACGAGAACATTGATCAAGATGAAGATACCGAGAGTGGTGAGTGTTCAATACCGATCTGACGATGTGCTTAGTAGAGGAAGATCTCTCGTTCGTATGTTCGGATTCGGTGGTTGAATATGAGGCGCGTTCTAGTCGCTCTGGTAATGTCGTTCACGAGGAGGATACAAGTGGTAAGTGGTCACAAAGTCAAGGACATACGCTGACTGTGACGTGTAGATGTTCCATCAGTGGTTTCAGCGTCTGAAGCACAGAAGGACGGAGTCGCACGTAAAGACGATGAAGGTGACTATGAGCATCGAAGAGAGGCCAAGAAGAGGAAGCGCCGCATTGTTTATAGTAGTGATGAATCCGAAGAAGAGGAGACGCTTTGTATGCGTTCTTCATACAAGAGACGAAAGAAGTCGGCAAGTCGATGATGGTCAGAAACGCTAGGTTGCACATTGTCATTTTCAAATACAAAGTTACAAACTGTATGCAGTTTTGACATACAATAAAGAGATACAGTGGTGTCATAGTTGTGCGATTTGCCTTAGGAATACACCCTCGCAAGAGTCTATTTACGTTGATGTTTTGCAGCACGTTGGAGCTGGGAGTTAAAATCAGTACATGTTGCAGGCGACCAGGGATCGGGTAACTTACCGGGTGCTTCGACGAAATTCAAAACCTCGTCTCGAAAGCTTGTGATGGAGAAAGTAAAAATATTTTGCCTAGAAAAACTAGAACAAAGTCTACGAGCTTCGTACTCGTAAGCGGCGCTAATGTCATTGAGCTGCGACTCTTGCGTTGCTTCTTGGCTTGGAAAATCGTCGGCTGGTACAAGGGTTAAATGGAAAAGCTGGAGGGACGGGAACCTTCCGGCTCGAAACATTCCATCGAGTGAATCCAACGGTCTGATTGTCGAGTCGTGATTAACGAACACTATGCTGAGCGTGATGCGTTCGAGAGTCTGGGATGCTATGTCCCTAAGGTTGAGGACGGCATCGACCAGAAATTCGCTAAAGATGATGAGGCGCACGCGGCGAAGGGAGTCGAGCGTTTGTAGCTCTAGGTTCATCATCTCGTAGTCTCGCGACCAGTCGTACTCTAGAGAAAAATGCATGTAAGTATAAAATTGTTCTTTCCAGTTCTAATGCTCACCTCGATCGATAACGTACAGTTGGAGGTCGGAGACGGTGGATCTAGACTTGTTGAGCATGGCCCAGTATGCCCCGACATTTCGAACCGCGAGCCGGAAGCGGAGAGTCGTGATAGGTACGTCGTAGGGCGTGCGGTGAGCCCAAGACTGAACATGGTAAGACATCTCTGTCGACGTAATGTCGACGAAAAGCCAACGGAGATTCGGGCCAAACCGTGGGGTGGGCGCATTCGTCGCAGTGATGCAGACGTCCCAAGAGAATACCTCCAAATTTGCACCGCCTATGGCGAGGTACAACAGTTGGGGACAACCAGCGATCATAGATCCCAAGGCGTCACCCTCGAAGTTACAACCCCAAACAATCAAGCCACGGAGGGTAGGGGAAATGAAGGACTGCGTCTGATTGCGTCGAACGTAAATGTCGCGGCATTCGGCCATTCTGATATTGGGAAACAGGGGAAAAAGACGTGTAAGATCGGGAGTGCATGCCCCGATACGCAAGTGAGCTACCATGGATTCCACTAGGCCAGCCATGGCTACTGTCGGGGTCGGGTGCCAGAGCACGAATGGGTCCGACGAGGTAGCGTTAAGGCTAGTCCATACCTGTCGCAGGAAAGGGTGGGTTACGATGTAAGGGTGGGAGGGGGTTGTAGGGGCTTGGGCAGCGTGAGCGCAATGGTGGTCGAGGTCAATTTGGCAAGTGTCATGATAGAGGGACATCATCTTGGGGATGCACAATACGGTAAGGAGCGATGGCCGGCTTGGTTTAAAAGAAAACAATAAGAGCATAATCACGCGATGTAGCGTAAATGGAGTAAAGGAGAGGGAGAGACCGAATTGAAGCCGGCGCGGTGATAGTTGAGATGTGGAAGAGAACAGATGTTGGGAGTTTTCGCAGTGATGTGTGACAGTGTTACAGGAACGATCACGAGATACTATTATAACGTCACGTACACTATCACCGCGTGCTATGAATACTATTCTAGTACTAGTACGGATATGGCGGTGACAGGAAAAGGGTTACAAGGAGTGGGCGGGCATCAACGTACATTGAATTAAAAGACATAAACTAGGCCATATGGGGTGAGAAGGATTGAAATTGATAGGTGTGGAGTACTATTCAACTGCGAGGGTCAATTGAACTCATCGGACGGGCTTGGCCGAGAACAGAAGGGAACTGTAAGCAGAGGTGAGAGCGCGATCAAAGACAGGTACGAGGAAATACCTTGAACATATTCGAAAGAGTTCAGGAACCGGCTGCGCTCAGCGACTTCCAAGGAGACCTTGCGCTGGCGAATCAATTTAGGAAGGCTTTTACGCATTGCGCCCTCATAAACATCAAAGGCAACATTTGTTGTCATAGGATCCTCTGTTGGGAGTACCAACGCGATGTGGAGAGTATCCAAGTTCGGAAATTGTGCTGACATGTTGTCTAGAAGGCGCATAGAGTTCAGCGGTCGGACGAGGTCCTCGTTCGTCTTCTCTCGACGTGGCGGGTTCTGATCAGTGGTCGCCGTGGATGATGAGTGGCTAACTGATTCTGTGGACGACGCATCGCTAACCGATCCCGTGGTGTCTGAATCATCGGTGTTAGAGGAGACCTCCTCACTCTCCGGAGTGGCAGGGATGGTGTCGCTGGACCGGTCCAAGATAATGTGCAATTCAACGCGCTCCAGACTAATGGAATGAACGTCTGTCACATTGCCGATGATTTGAAACAACATCGAGATGTGGAACATCATGCGGACAGTAACCAGAGTTTCCAGACATTGGAGATCCAGATGGAGAGGATCGTAAGGATCGGGCTCTTCGAAGTGGAGATCTGCTTATGAAAATTTTGTTAGTTTCTCAATTAACAACACATGATGCAGGCGGCGAACCGTGAAAGACAATGTCAAGAGTTTCGAGGGTCGTGGCGCATTTGGGCAATAGCGCCCAGAGCGTATGCAATCCGACCCAAACGAAGAATTGCAAACGAAGAGTGATCAAATTGATTCGGTAACGACAGTTGAGAATCCAGTGGCACACACACTCCGCCATGTCGCGGGTGTACATGTCGATAGAGAGTTGCTGCAACTCTCGACGTAAACGAGGAAGAATCGGTCTTTCGTTCGCAACCCATGGACTGGTAAATGAACCCATGTGCCCGCCAATGGCGAGCGAAGTAAGCTGCGGCGTTCCCCGCATCAAACGAGCGAAGACCGGTTCGTCCATATGACAATTCCACAGGAGCAAGTTGGTAAGGTTGGGAGCCAGAAAGTCAAGCGCTTCGTCGTTTTCGAAGAACTGTTGAACACATTCCAGTGTCATCATGGATGGCAGGTTGCGCGACAACCGGTTAAGGCTGTTGTTTGCGCGAATAGTGCGCAAACGGACGTGATTTAGACTGCTGTGTTCCTCTTCGAGAGCGAAAGGCAGATCTTCATCGTCGTCCATGGCGTCGTCGACGAGAGGAGCATTCATGCTTTCCCATAACTGGTTAAGCAACTGTGGCGTCGCAATGACAGGGGGTGTAGGGGTTTGTGGAGGAGGAGAGTTCACATTTCGGCAGCGATGACTGGGATAGATAGAGGCGGATACGCGTGAGATATAGATCATTAGAGTCGGAATGGCGGGTTGTATCGCAAGGAATTGAGCGCGGAAAAGAGCAAATGAGCGTACTCTTTATATTAGGACAGTGGTTTACAACACGTATCATAACTTGACAACCCGTCGACCATACAATGCAGACCACAAATATTTCGAAACGTATGACGAGTGTCATACTTTAATGAGAATCGCTTTAACTCTCCGGCGTCGGAGGATCGTATATGTCGCCTTGGACACCGAAATCATTCAGCATCCTGTGATAAGCAGGTACAGGAATCTCTGGGTCGGCACGGTCCTCCATCGTAGGCGCATCGTAAATCTTCAGAACAACCTGTATGTTGAGGAGCACCCTCTTGTAGTCTTCGCCCCAGATCTTTACTGTGAAGATGACAAGAGCAATGTCCCCGACAGACAGTTCTTCGTTGATGGGATCGAGGGATGTATAGTCTCGACTAAACTTCTCCGTCGCGTCGAAAGTCGGAACTAAAGACACCGCCGGTTAATACGCGTCGGCTTAAATAGGTTTAGTCTCACCGTCTTCATTCCAAGGCCGGGGAGCTGAGTATCATGTCAATATAACTGATTGTAGGACGGAGATCCACGTACTTTCTCCATGGGTATGTCCATCTACCGGAACCTTCCATTTATCTGGAGAGTAATTCAATTGAAGCCGTATCTCGCAATAGGTTACAGAAACAACCCACCTGCGGACGACGTAGTACTTCCGGACGAACTCGTACTTCCGGATGAGCTCCCAGCGGCAGGAGACGTCGTTCCTATAATTCTTTCAGTTCTATTCATGGCACAGGGGTAAACTTTGTGTACCTTTAGACGCGTCCTCCGATCCGGGTTTTTCGAACTTCAACTTGGAGGAGAAGTTGAGACCGTTCCTGAACGTTCCGAACCTGATTTCGCGAGATTCGAAACCGCAAGCATCGTGAATGACAGCGGCAGCGCGTTGCCAAAAACCGAGTGTGGGACTCAGACACAGTTGGCGTCCCCTCTTGCCGTGGGTTAATTCAGAGAAGGTAACGGCACCGACGAGGAAAAAGCTCTGAGCATATCTTCCGGTCTTGCGTTGAATGGTATTATACTGGGAGTGGCATACCAACGTATCAGGATCCGCAAATGCCAAATTGATGAGATGGTCGTTGGATTTCAGGAATAATACTTTCAGAATTTTCCTACAAAGTGATAAGAGAAATGTTGAGGACCATGCACGATTTCGCACGTACCTCAGAGCCACCGGATTGTTTCTGAACTGAAAGAGGACGTTGGTACATGGAATCCGTTCATCACCATGTTTATTCTTCAAGCAAAGGTCTAGGACTCGATGTAGCTTAGGAATGTTTTCGATAACAGCGATACGACGAAGGGCCGTGGCGTCTCTATACAAAAATGGTCAGGTTATGGGGGAAAGGCAGACGTAGATGTACACGCACATGTTCGGTTGAGCGGCGTTCTGTTCATTGGTTGACAAGGCCACTGAATTGTCTGAACCTTTCGGACGTGAAACGTCGTGAATGGCCTCAGACGCAGACAAATCTGCATGCGGTTCAGCTGTTTCACGCGTATCTAGATGTGCGAACGGAAATATGAGTTGACAGGATTTGTGGATGCTGATTCAATGTACCTTCTGTTGTTTCATTCGCCGTAATGGAAGTTCGTGGCGCGTGTTCTCCTAGAGCGTCAGGCTCGTTTCCTGCCGTGGCGTCCATCAAAACATCTGGTTGCAGTGCGAACGGATCTATGAAATGTCAGCGCCACAGAAAACTGTTTAGAGAATTACGAGACGAACCTTCACGCGACTGAGTATCTGAAGTTGGCGCTGAAGGGACGGAATCTCCATACAGCTTAGCGTGTTCAGATGCATTCGGGTCGCACATGATGAAAGTGTACTCTTTCGTATCAGGTTCTATAGCCACGAAGGATAAACGGTTAGTAACGTACGCCAAGATAAAATTCACACACACCTTCAATGGAAGAACGACCCTCACTGCGAGACGGAGAAGCGTCAGATGTGATGGTGGCGGCCATAGCAGCGTAACGGGTTGGGTCATATGTACCCTCAGAACTGTACACGACTAGAGCGCCTTCGTAAACAGAGGTCACTTTACATTGAAAAGGATAGCAGACTAGTTAGTAACGTCCACGAAAATCGCACAGGGTTTTACCTTCAGGAGAAGTAGGCGGAGATGAGGCTATGCATTTCTCGTTTTCGCCAACAGGAAGACCAACATTGGCGCCGCCATCTTGTGGATTACTGAACACAGGACCAGCATCCGTGCCGACTAAGCTCGCCATGTCCACGATTTCTTGCGGCACAGAGGACTGTCCTTCAGGCCCGAATGTTGGTGACATGAACGCGTTTGGGCTGGTAGTGTTTCCGGTAGAGATCTGCCCATCCTTGAGAACTTTCGCGTCGGTCTCGTTCCTACATGAAGGTTAGCGTCATGTGGAACAATAAAACACGTATTAGGTGTACTCTGAATCAAGAGTGCCCCCAGTGGCGTCGGAAAGACGATCATCGGGCAGCGCTGAGGTTTGCCTAGCCTTCTTCTTTCTGGTACCGGATTGGCCAAGACTTTTCCGCTTCATAACGGACTTTCCTATTCACGTAACGAGGCGACGAGTAGATGATAGCGAGATGATAGAATGTAAAGCGCGAAAAATAAATGTAGGTCACCGTCAGGTGGCGGGAGCTTTTAAGCCTTATGGAGCATTAAACCAAAAGGGGATTACGGTCACTGGAGCCTACGTGGTGTCAGACGAATTACGAATGTATCTCTTTGTGGTACGCAGTTGATCTTACCGCGACCATCATTTTCACATAAATTGGAACCACCGCCATGCGCTTGTACTCATTCTTCCCGCGTTCTCCACATGCCAAACGTGTACTCATTGTGGGTGCTCGATTTCATTTGTATGATCGAAGTAATATGTATTGACAGGCCTGACGACGTGTTCGAGTTCGTATTGGCGGACCTAGAGCCGCAAGAACTCGTTTGGTTCTCCCAGGTGTCCAGAAAATGCCGCCAAATATATCGAGAATTTGTCGCCATCGCATTCTCTCATAGCCGCGTCTTGCTCCCTTTCTTGGATACTTGGGACAACGTTGACCAGTTCATCGCCATGCAGGAAACTACAGGGCTCATTGTTTCAGGATCAGCGACTCTTCAGCAGCTCATTCGCACTTCCTTCACCGGTGCAGACTTGGACTGCTACGTAGGTTCCTCCACACACCAGGAGCCTGTTTTGAAAGCCATGGATATGTTGGAACGATGTGGGTATAAGCAAGTCACGGAACATGTGTTCTTCGAACCTCGCTTGGATCCTCAGGTTAGGAGGCCCTTTCCTCCCGTTCGCACCGAAACAAGTCTTATTTTCCACGCGGACGGATACGCTGCAAGTAATGTTGACAAGGTTATTCATTTGGAGGACGCCAAAGGCCGCGTTATTCAACTCATCATTCCGTGCCACTCCGTTATCGATGCAATTTTATCGTTTCATTCCAGTGCGTATCGAGCGCGTCAAATTTGCCATGTTTGGTCTGATGCAAATTTCTAGCTTGCGTTATGAACTTCTTGACAGCGTACAAGCTTTTCTGCCTCTACGCCAAGGCCACGTTGGTCAAGAAGGTCAATATCGCTCGGACGTCTACGCCGAACGGGCGCGCGGAGAAAGCGCTGAAGAAATACGCTGATCGAGGGTTCCCCACCATCTCTGTTTCACAGTCGAATTCCAGCCTCGACTGTCGCTCTGAGACGCGCGTTGTGGGTGATGGTCACTGTTGGGTGGTGCACCTTCGTGATCAAGAGCCTAAAGAAGACAACGCTCAGAATGCTGTCGTGAAAGTGCACTGGAACACATGGCAACTTGTTCGAGACCTTCGTACACCCCAGCTGCCAGCTTTCCATTTGCATTACACAACATATCGAGGGCCGGAGGTGTGGAGCTGCGTCACCATTGCTGACAGTGTGCTCTTGAACATGAAAGTGTTTCCGGAATTTTGGTCAGTACATTTGTCCATCACATTGACACGACAATTTGACCAGTATCACAGGACCGACGAGATATTCTTCGAAATGCTACGGGAGGCGTAAATACATTAATGTGTAGCTATACCTACAGTTTCTCGATGGTGTTCGTTTCCGTACACGTATGAGATACATTAAATCTGATCCGGTAATGATACGGATTTACGGAGCGAGTGATCGAATGAGTACCACAGGTGCACTCAAACTCAAACATTACTTAACTACAGTGACTAGCTCCATCCGGCCTTTAACTGACGAGCATGCGCCCACACGGACAGTCGATCACATTCACCCTCTGAGTCAAGGCGGTGTCAAATTTACACGCGGTATAAAGCAAAATTCGCTGTCGAGTTCAAGAATATCAGAAATGGCATTTCCTTACGTTAAAGGCGGATCAGCTCTGAAAGCGCTGCAAGACAGCACGATCTATAGTGCGTATACACCACCGTCTGTAGAAATGATTCCTGACCTGACACATAGAAGCGGCTATTGTGAAAGCGCACGCCAGGCTTTTGAAACAGTACTCGAACATAATTCCTTACGCGGATGGTTCTTTGATTCCTCGAGATTTCGTCGTGGATGCAGATTCAAATGCCCTTTTCGTGTTTCTTAATCAACGTTCTAGCGAGGTGGAACAGGTATTCGTTGTTCGTGGAATGCTGTCAGAGTTTTGTCTTCCGCCACTTCTAGAAACGCCTGGGTACGTGTCATGCTTTCCGATATGTTACTGTGTCGTTGACGTGGAAATAACAGCCACGAATTACGTCTGGGCCGTGTCCATCAGATGGTCAAGCTTATCAGCTATGATTCCGATAGGCGGTTCACAGACAGTGGCAAAGCGATGAGCAATATGTTCGACTTCCTCATCGCAGCCATCCCAGCGCACGTAGAAGTTGCACGTACTCCCATCGTGAAAGACAACGGTCGTGTTAATTTCCTCAAATTCAAGACGCCATTGCTCAGCCTCGCTCGTCGAGTACATGACGACGATGTAGTAGCGATTCCGACCAGCTACGATCCGAAAGGAATCGCGGCTACTGCAGATATGACCGGCCTCGTCATGTCTCAGGATAACATTGTAACGTACAACTGCTTCAGGCGGAAATCAACTGGAGGGTGCGACCTACATCTTTGAGAAGCTTACACGCTGATTTATTCTTAGATGGACTCGCGTGAGGGGAGTTGATCCCGGCGTGTTCAAACCAGGTTCCATAGTTGAAGCGGGAGTCACTTTACGTTTATTGAAACAACGCCCCGATGCGTATAGCATTGTTTGTCATCTCGACAGCTTAACGCTCGTTTCAGACGTTGGACTGAAGGTGTGTCTTGGTTACCTGCTTAGCTGACTCAAGTCTCTAACGAAAGATGCCACCAGATATTGGAAGAAGTGCGTTATAAATGCAAGACTAACGTAGGAGTCGCCACTCTTCCGAAGAAGGACCGAGATGATGATAGCGAATGTGACGAGGATGATGCCGACATGGATGTGGACGAGTCGCCTGCAGAAAGTAGTGGACTCGTTAACGCTATCAGCCAGATTCGATTCCATTGAAGAATGTACGACAAATACGATTTGTGTAAGAATAGACAAAGACAAGAAACACAATCAGAGATAACTAGCATACTGCTCTACTGGGAAACCAAAATGCGCGCTACTGTTGTCGAGCTCCCGTGTTTCGTAGCCTTCTAACATGCGATACCAACATGAACGGAGACGACGGAGCCAATCGAACCTGTTCTCCACCGATTTAACTAGATTCAGGCGCACGCTTGGATGTACCAGATCTCTATGCACGCACACCCAGCGGAAGCGTTCGTAAGCATTGGAACTGTAGGACGTGCGCTGTATAGCCCTGAAAAGCATAAGACCATCGAACTCTGAATCATATTCAGTAAGCAACATGTCGCCAAGACGAATGTCGCAATGGAGGGACATATATGGGGCGACCAGAACGCGACACTGAGTGATCACCAAGTAAGCGTTGCCGCTTGGCCTATGGTAATACCACGAAAGACCAATACCCTCAGATAGTATGCGCATCGGATGTCTCAAATAGTTAGCGTTTGAAAGTCAGGTTAGGTTAGGTCTTTGGACCTTACCTACCATAACCGTTAACCGCGCGCCGCAGGCGAAAAATTTTTTGGGCCTAACCGTTGACCATAACCTATATGTAACCGTAACCGCGTCATAACTGCGGTTATTAGACCAGTTAGTGACCGGTCTGACTGTACACCAGTCAGACCGGTCAGTAACTGGTCATAACCGGTCATGACTGGTGTTAACCGCAGTAAAAGTACTTACCAAGGCGCTTGTCAATGGTATACTCACAACTCGGTCAAGTCGGGTGCATGGATTCCAGACTTTCTTTTCGAGGCGGCGCGGCACGCCTAATTAGGCGAGCCACATACCGCCGGCGAAAGGATGCATGGGGAATGGAGGAGGGAGAGGCTTGGAGAAAAGAGAGAGCACATGTGGGGAATGGAGGAAGTATACGGCCTGAAGGAGAAAGAATCTATTACTAGAAAGAAACACACCTTATCATCACCCGTCTCTGGACCTCCTCCTGTATCCTCGAATAGCCACTATACATGTCTTGATTCATCGTACACTGCCTTCCCAGGGCTTACGCGTCTCGTTGCCATGATAGAGGCAGAATGTCGGCGGCGTCGTGGTCCAGAGGCATTGCAGCTCCGTCCTGGAGGCTGACGCGTGCAAGGCGAGCTCAAAGAGCAGAATCGTCGTCGTCGTTGGAGGGTTTGTGCGATTCTCGACCGCGGCGCAAAAGAAGCCTGCAAGGCATAAGTCCCAAGAAAATGAAATGACAAGTCGAAGAAATACGCACTGTTCTGGGCTGGATGCGTCCGCAACGCCACCCAGCCCGACTTCCCAATCGTCGCCTCTCTTCCTGGAGGCGTCCTCGCTCAGCGCAGTCATCCTCGCGGCTGATGAAAGCCATTGTCCGTCGTCGTTCGTCGTTTGCTGCCCATTTGGGGGGGCTTACGCGTCCATCGATGGCCGTTGCTACGGCGTCGCGGCCGTAGCAACGGCCTTTCACAGCGGCGGGAACGTTGTCGCAAACGTTTCTTGAAGCCCGCGGACAGACAGAGCAGCCTCGATACGACGGCTTACGCGTGCAGTACGGGGGAGAGTCGAGACGGAGAGCAGGTGGTGGTTGGAAAGAGAGAGAGCAAGACGCCGAACAGTGTTCGATCACTGTTCGGGTTGTTCGGATCGGCATCCGATCGTGCACGGAATGAGCTCGTCAACGCTCGGGACAGCGACGACGGACTCGGAGTGGAAATGTAAGTATCGGAATCCACTACAGTAAAGGGTTCACATATATCTAAGCTAAATCTGTGGTGATACATTTCCTCTAGAGCTTAGAAATTCATTACATAGCAAGTATACCATCGTTATATGCTAAGATTGCTTCTCCAGCTTGAAAAATCTCTTCTGCCGAAGACCGGGAGGAGGTTAAAACATTGACAATACTATATATATATTGACAAGTGCACATCTGAATGAAATACCGAGTTACCGTTTGAGTAACTTTGAGATATCACTGTCGGATGGAGGAGTATCGTTGTTTGTATAGTGTACTATGTTCTCATAGGCCAAAAAACTGACCCAAAAATAAAAGATGCCAAAATATGGCAGGAACAGATCCCGCAATATTTGAAGGTCTCAATCATCGCCGTTATTGTGCTGGAGCTCACAGAATCTGCTCCAAAACCATTCGGACCGATCATCCGAGTGGTGATCGAGACGGTTTTTAGTGGTCGATCTCTGCCTTTAACCACCACCATCTCGCAACACCTGGACCCCGACGACTCAACCAGGGGACGCGGGTGTTCCAGGTGTCCTTCTACCTCCATCTGACTTATTTTTGCGCTTTTTTCATGGATTCGCGGGCTTGAAGAGCCCCGGCGGCCCCGCAGGACGCGTAAGCCCTCCAACGAGGCCGCAATTCTTCCACGATGACGATGGAGAAGCCCGCGGGGCAGAGGAAATTGGAGCTTGATTGATGAACTCGACGCCGTGCTGTCTGCTGACAGGCGGTGTCATCAAGGTGTGTGTTTTTTATTCTTACCAACCTCTACTGCACTAACGGCAGCCGCGATGAAGACGACGGCGCTACAATGCGGACGGCGACGGTAACATAGTGCCGCCGCTACCACGGTCATACCAAGCTCAGACTCGCGCACACAACACGCCCACAACTACCCCAACAACGACATGCTGATGCAAGGCTTACAACGACCACGGCGACCCATCACCATGGTGACGACGACGACAACAGCGTGTGCGTATGGACCCCAGACGACTTTTCTCGCTGTCGGAGGGACAGCTCAGCGCCATGGCTGCAGGACGCGGTGGCGGCACTCAGGATAACGACGGCAGCGGCGGTGATTGCGACCGCATCTGCGGGCAGGCGTCCGTTGCTGCTGTCTCCACCAATCCTTTTTTGCCTGAGGCGGACTCGCATTTTGGTGCACGGCATGCGTGTTGCATTAGTTATGCTTCACGCGCCTGCTCCAAAAGCGTGGCTACACCTCTTTCCTTTTCCCGAGCTCACCAATATCTTACATCAGATATCTTTGCATGATTTTAATTATGGGATAGCTTTGCGCGGAGTGAGTATACCATTCACGCGAGATCAATGTTGCTTTGGTGTCCTTAGTATTGGTTTAGAAGGTGTTGTGTAGTGTTAAAATTCAAAATGAATATGACCTTTTGGCACAACGGTAGAATTGGCTGACATACTTGGTATGGAATTGGTCGGGCTCCATGGGTTCAATTCCTGTGGGGTCCGTTTTACCAGAATACCCGGTTAGGGCGGTCATGACCGGCGGTTAACCGGTCTAACTGTCACCCGGTCTAACCGGTCAGACCTCGGTTATTGGCGGTTATTCATATTTAGCTTTTTGAGAGACCGTTGACCGTAACCGGTCAGTAACCGTGACCATGGTCATGCTAATAGCAGTTATGTGGTGGTTAGGTTAGGTCCAGTTAACGGTCTTTAAGCGGTTACATGACCTGACTTTCAAACGCTACAAATAGTGCGGATTCATCATAGCTGGATCCACCTCCAAAACATTCCTGCCCATGGGCATACCGGCCTCTGTAAAAGTCACAGTGCGTCTGGGATCGGGGTGGCGAATAACAAGGTTGTCGAATGTGTATGGGAAAAGGGAACGCATGCATAGCTCTTGAGGTCGTAAGTATATGCATTTGGCGTATGGGATACGGCAAGAAAGTGAAGGATAGCCAGCGGCTGCCCAAACGGTGGAGACCCGGTCGAGCTCCGAACATAGCGTTGTCACCGGTTTCGGAAACCGCAGAGCACAGCGCATCTGAATCGGTATTTCAGGTGCATCCGGGTATGATCGAGGCGCTTCCGGTGAACCATATAACTGATAGCCTGTAGTCGGAGCAGGTATGAAGACATCCACCCCAGCGCGGAAGTCGTCTCCTGCGACATAAGTCTAAAAACCAAAGTCAGTAGACCCAACACACAGCCATGTACACATACTGAATGATAAGAATAGTGGCCATGCACTGATTCCGTGTCCGAATACGCGTCTGAATCAGAAGCAAGACTCATTTGTTTAGGCGTTGAAACAGCGCTCTACTACCAGTGTCATTACTTCCACTCCAGAAAGTATTCTTGACTCACTGTGTGTGCGACAATGGCAAATGAATGGCTCCAGTTATCTTCTATATCTGATGAGAAGGTGTGTTGTAACACATCAACAATGCAGCGTACTGAATAATGCAGACTGTCCATCCTCGTCGTAGTGTTTGCTTCTGTGAAAGCGAGGAGGGACATCCAATCCAGAGTAAACATTCGTCTTCTGCATGGTCGCAATGTGTTTTCAATGAAGGCAGAGGGTAAAGAAAGGCGATAGACGCAGTTTCTGCGACTGGGGTGGGGAATTTAAGTGGATTACGATATTAGGGATGGTGTTCCAGAAGTGTCTATGAGTTCGCCGCTCATGCAATGCACCCTGTTTTTGATTAGCGGGGAGGAAAGAAAGGTTATCATTACGTATAAGCATACACATGATGCTTTATATCCCGATTTCTGGCAAGACTCCTATGTACTTGAAACAGCCGATACACCGCTATCGATACAATCGAGATCTCCGCGCAATGATAGGAATCGTGGTGCCGCCACATTCACACAATGATGACAGCGACTACGTGGCCGTGTGTATAACGGAACGTGCATGTTCGTTGATTAACGTACAGTGCCAGAACACCTGATCAAGCCTGCAAACATTAAATATCGTGGCTTGGATGTGATACAGCTTACCTTTCTCTCTTCCTCAAATTTGGTGTTCTGCACATACGCTGATTAGAACTAGACCAAAATGCCCATTGGACGACAACAGAGTTTGTCGCGCACTTGTTATAGCGCGCTGTACCAGTTCGTCCTGACCCCTTTGTTTGTACGATGTGTCCTGCTCTCCCAGAACGATGATTTATATTGTTTTAGGGACTGACATTTATGTTGTGGCGTATCACGACCACGGTATTTTCGATTACAGTACTACCTGCGATTCTTGCGGTATCGACTGGTATTCGAGCCACTGTAGCGACGGTAGCGGCCTTGAGAAGGGTGGACGAAGAGAAACAGTATAGTTCGCGAGAAACGCAGACTGAGGCGTGCTACACTGTGAGACAAAAGCCCTTCAGACAAACAGGATATTGACACTTACTATCGAAGCCTGTCAACCTAACCGACCCGGTGAACGAAAAAGAAATCCTCGCCGCGCGACTTCGAAGCTGGAGGATGCCAAAGATACCCAAGAACAACGATCACCTCAGACGTATTGGCGATACCAAGGAAGTCCACCTACCGTCGATATTGTCCGACATTCAGGCAGATACATTGACTGGTGGGCTTCCCCGCTCGGACACAATCCGTACCGGGCGGCAGCAGTCACCGAATGGTCCTAATGTGATTGAACATTTTGTTATCGTGGTTTGTCCCCTGATTCCAATTTTAGGTTACATACCCGTCCACACCGCGGTTACAAGATATTTTGACGCTCAAGCAACCCTCGTTCTGTAGGGAAACCGGTCTTCACATACACACGTTATCTTCGACAACAGTCGAAAACGGAGCGGCCGCCATGCCCAGCGTCACCAGTGCGACATCTACGACGAGTCGTTCTTCATTGCCCAATGTACCTCGGTTATGTCAAAACAGTACACGAGTTGCCACATCCTATGCCGTCCACTTACCGACGAAGACACACTTCGTTTTGCTCACAGAAAGCCAACATCGGATTTCGTCCCCGTACTACGCGCATTGTCCAGATCGGCTTGGAGACTTCGTGATGTGGAGTCTTGACATAGGTTTTAGGGGATTTTACGCATACGCTATGCAGAGTCGAGACGCCGGAGACTTATTATCCTTCTACGATCCGCGTGTCATTTTGGTACCGCGAGAGTTGGATGAACGGCACCTTCTGCATCCAGAGCACATCGAAATGGAACACCGCATCATCGACAATGAATGGGGTAGAATGTCTTCCGGTCTGTTTTCTCGTCGACTAGACGCCGCCCTGGCTGCAGGCTACGGCAGCTTGCCACAGACGCAATAGGCGACACTACGTTGTACTGCACTACAACGGTTTCAGTTGAAATAAGCAATGTAATACCAACAATCTATGTTCTCCACGTACCTAACGCACATATATGACGAAATGAGGCAATACTGTTCCGAACGAGAGAAGGTTTCCAGTCCATGGATGCAATTCACCTGAGCGTAGTTGACCGTCGTATTCAAACCAATGCTCACCTACCTTGATACGACATATGAAATGATTTCCCGTGTGGTATATAACGGCGTGTAGACGATAATGAACAATGTGATCCCGCACAGGAACCGCCGCCGAGTCGCATATTCTGATCATAGTATTGACGTCTGCTCCAAGTTCGAGACACAGAACAGGAGGAGCGTTAGACATGCAGACGTGAGGACTGCCCTCGGCTGGACAATTCATCGAATGTTGTTCATATGAACCTTGTATGGATCGCATGGTTCGCCGACTGCCAAGTACATTCGATCCCAGACATATAGATATCCATTCGGTTACAGACGTGTTCAGAATTGCATTGTTGTCCAGAGATGTTCGTACTGCACGCCAAGAAGCACTACAACACAAGAACGTCAATGGTATATCAATGTCTCTACAAGTGAAGGCGCACCCATTCGGACATTTAACACTCACTTGAACAGACACGCTCCAATCGCTGAGCATGATCTCAACAAGTCTTGACACCGCTGCCATTTCCGGACCTTCACGAGTGAAGAAAGACGGCTCGTCATTTGCGAGGACATCCCTCAGATCGTCCCTCAGATTGTTGAAAGGCAGCGCAGACATTTCGCCTGGATCGACAGAGGAGATAGACATTGATGCAGCAAAAAGTTGATGCATATAACTTGAGCACGTAACCCAATCTGCTAATAAATATTCATCAACGGATGTTATTGCATAATGGAAGACTGTGAATACGGTGTCATACGCACACGACCAATTGACGCGATCCCAGGCGCATCCAAACAAAACAGAACGGTCATGCGCGGTTGACTGTCGCTCTTTACCCTTTCTGGAAGGTGAACTCGGACCAGGATCGCCGTCCCGTCGGATCCGTTTTGTTCCAGCAACATCATTGGATAACGACAACGGCCTCTTTACACCACGGCTACCATAACTGTCTTCAAACAAGTGTGTATCATGACGAACGTCCATTTCGCGACTATTCTTCATGTGACTCGATGGGGGACCTTTGTCACTGTCCGTAGCAAATCTTGGCCTTTTCAGCATAGCTGGAGATTCTGGGTTTTCTTCATCCCCTTCCGCCGGAGCCTTCCTCTTTGTTACAACCTCCCCTTTGTTCAGAAACCCTATCTCGTATGGCTCGCCTTGGTCAGACAGTGGTACGTCGTTCAACTTCCCATTTTTTATACCGAACCGTATCTTCGTGTTCTCTGCTAAGATGTCACAACGTTTCATTTCTTCAACAAGATCGTGCGGAAGAGGCTCATTCAGTTGTTCTAGCCTCACTCGTCTGCGTACAAACAAGCCCTCTCTGCTGCGCGCACGAGAAGCCGCTACATACGCCGCAAATCCTCCTTCGTGAAGCGGGGCTAAAATGTTGGACAACGTTTGCCCTTGCGCGCCATGTCCAGTAAGTGCGAATCCAGCTTGAAATGGAAACTGTGATCGCTGTATCCTAAGCTGTACTGGTTCTCCTTTGTCGTCAAATGTGCGATACTTGAACTCAAACTTCGTTGGCTCGATCGGGAAGCATCCTTTATCAAGACCGCGCAATTTTACATCGCTCTTGTCGAACTGTACGATGGCAAGAGTCGGCACGGTAAAACCATACTCATCTACGAGGAGCTCCATATGTCTTAGCTTCCCTGCGGCACCGTTGGTGATTTTGAGATCGGTGGATAAATTTGTGCCTCGCATGATAACTGGCATACCGATATAAAACTTCAAGATTCCGGAAAGTGCACCCTTAGAAGAGAACGCACTCACATTCAACTTCAGGATAGCTTCTCTGTCGGACTGGGACAAAATGTACTGTTTCAGTTTCTTTCGACGTTTCCGCTTCTCCTTCGGACCAGATGTTGGCTCAATGACACTTGCAATATCGTAAGCTGCGACTTTTATCAACTCTCCAGAACGACAGTTTGACTCTGCTTTATAGGTATTCATGGCGTGACGTAAGTCGTTTCTACTAACGATCGCAACGGCCGTGCTGCTTCGCTCATTGTTCATGTCGAGTCCGTCTGGTGTCGCATCTGTTTTTACCACACGGGAATTGAACAAATCAACATCGTCTTGCGTACACTGACGCAGCCTCAACCGACCAACAGCATCGGCATACTCGGGATCACCTTCCATGCGTTTCTGTCTGTGTAAAGCAACAACATCTGTTACTGAATTCCAAATCATCCTGCCGAGCCTTTGCTTCAAACCCTGTGGATTGACTCCATCGTTCTGCTTCGATTTCGAGTTCCTCTGTTTACTACGCGTCCTAATCTTGGAGTACAGCGCGCGACCTATGACGGGAGGGTATTGGTAGAAATCACCGCAGAAAATGACGATGAGTCCACCAAACCACTTGTTCGGCACTGACTTACCGTACCTGCAGGCAGCATCGATATCGACAAGGATCTCTTGAGACACAAGTGAAACTTCATCTATGACCAGGACTTCCACCGACCGCCATGCGGACTCTAAGGTCTCTCGATCCTTAACAGACAACGTTACCGTGTACCGTTCTTTACCATCCAAGGTACGCGATGTGTGCTGAGAGGATTTATCTTCCTGAGGCATGACTGCGATACAGAACGCCTTGTGTATAGTCTGTCCCTCACAATTTGCCGCGGCGTAACCCGTCATGGCAACAAACCGAACAGCGTGCTCGGAGCCGAACTCTTTCATTACCTCAATTAAGGCGCTGACCGCGTGTGTCTTACCAGTTCCACCGGGCCCTGTCAAGAACATGCGCATGTCTATGACTTCGTTGTTCGTCTTTTCATCCACGTCCTTACAAGCGGCAGGATCCACATGGCCTCCAGTTCCTAATTTCCTTTGGGCATAGAACGTAGCCATTATACGGAATGCTGTAATCTGCTCTGGATTGAGCGAAAATTTTTCAATTATGCCATCGACGATATCATTCAGACTCTTCTTGTCGTCTTTTGCGATCGGTTCTGTGGAACGTACAGCTGAGCTGTCCCCGTCAACCGACCCACGGGGAGGCTGGTATTCCCGTGTGTTCTGCACAACTTTTCCCTTGAAAGGGGCCGTGACTTGATCATGAACATTCGCAGAGTTCAGGCGTTTCGTGTTTATCTTTTCTTCAAGAGTTTTAATTTCATCCTGCCATCCGTCTAGGTGGATCTTCCCGACAGAAAAATGTAGGGGCTTCATGACAGTGTTTACAGGTGCCTGTGCAAACCATCGAGATTCTGCGATCTCCAGAAGTTCAGCCTTCAGGAATCCATCACTTTTACTCAAAGGTTTGCTTGTCTCCGATATTTCAACGAGGTTATCGATCGAAGTCCCATCCAGCGCGCTTGTCAGCACCTGCGACTCTTTTAATTTTTGCTCGCTCTTTCGCAACCTCTCGCGGTCTCGTTCGTCTTCACATTCATGCATAGCTTCCCAATTCTTCATACACTTCCTAGCACACTGACTGAATGGAAATGACTCAAATTTTTCTTCGAATGTTTCCCCGTCCCTCAAGAGAGGACGAAACACACTAAACGGTGTGAAATGTGCACACATAAACGCACAATAGTCTTCCGCACCTACACGGGGAAGACGATATCCCACGATACGAGGTACGCATCGTGTTACAACTCTAGACTCTCGCTCTGTCAGGTGTTCAACAATCTGATAGAGACCAGCACACTGATACTCGGGTATGAACTGATACCTGTTCTGCTTGTTCAGACGCTGCCCCTTCACATATTCGCGTATGTCCTTTCTATCGTCAGCAGCTTCCTTAACTCGCTCAACGGAGAAACGGCTGACGAAGTCATAGAATGTGACTTCACTCAAATCCATACTTCGATTCAAATAATCATCCACTTGAGACCTGCGAAGAAGTTTACCGTCCTGGCCAACGCGCACAGCAAGAAAATCTTGCTCCACATCTTCAGAGCCCTCGGTTGAATCCCGATAATCCCATCTAGTGCGTACATAATGCATCATGCCTCCAGATTTCATAGCAGCGGTAACATGAGATTGGAATACCTCCGGTTGCCCGCGAATGACGCGAGCCGCGTGCTGAGCATGTACTTGCTGGGCTCTTGAGAACTGAGATAAACATTTCTGCAAAACAAGTTGTGCACGGAGCTTAGTAGCGCCGGCGGCTACGGCCCTGTTCGCGTTGATGACGCCGTCAGATAGTAGCGACAACACCTCGTACGTTTTCATGCTGAGCTTTGTGATGTAGTCCGTAATATAGAACATAGCAGCCTTGCAAGCTTTACCGGACAGTATGCACTTCAAATCGTGATTGAATCGACACATGATAAGTATTCACCGATTAAAGTAATTTACCATACCATCGCGACACTTGAAGACTATACACCGCTTCACTTTGTCATAGAAAGACTCTAACACCTCAGGCAGAGGCATAAGGAACCGGCAATCCTCGTGACCGTACTTCCGGCAAACGGCACCATGCTTGTGACGTTGTACCCGTTCTCCTATGTTCTTTATGTCTCGCTCAATCTCCTCGACTAACTTCATGATCTCATCCTCTCCAGCGTCCGCTGGTGGAATTTCGGGTGCGCATTCGCTTCTGGGATGAGATTCAGGGTCCCACGTCACGTCTTCTGGCAGGTGGTGCTCTATAATGCTATCAACGAACGCGAAAAAACGTGCTGTGAACTCTGCATTATCATCCAACTTGCGATGCAAGTCCTCGGGGTTCATCCCTCCCTTCAATGTGATCAAGCAATGCCTGTGGTACGCTCCTCGCTCCGTCAACTCGTCCATTGAATAGAAGCTTTCAATATGACCCAATATACCACCTTCTAGGGTCGATCGCCGTCTTTCGAAATCCCAGCCGAATAAACACTTGAAAATCAGCGTCATGACGCGGTTGAAAAAATCCAACGCAGCCACAGGATCGGACGCCAACCGCTTCGCCCGTTCGTTGTACTCAGCAAGTACGGGGTATCGTTCGGATAAATCCACACTCTCATCTCCCCACATCAACTGATACAGAGGGTTATGAGCTGGATTCGGATTCGCAGTGAAAAAAAGGTGCGGAACACCGAAATGGCCAACATACGCTCGAATCTCATTTCGATACAGAATCTTTGATGCTTCCGATCCTGTCACTTTACCGGCGACGGTGTTCACCTCCCGCAGTAAGGTAAATACATCTTTATGCTTCGTAGCAACATTTTCCATTGAACCACCGTTCTTCAGATGCAACGATACTCGCTTCAGAGTATCTGGATGTATGGACTCTATAGCGGTCGCGACGCGCTCAAACTTACTGCCTTGCACGGCGAGGTGCGTCTGTCTATTCATCGCATGTCTCTGAATAACGTTCATGGATACGAACACAAAGGAATTGTGATACCGAAACTCGCGATCGAACAGATCTAGGAAATAATTCGCTTGCATCTCCATAGACAGCCGAGGCTTACGAGTCGGAATATCGAACCCCCCCGTACCATAAGGAAACAAGGTCGGAAACATACCAGGAAATAAATCAGGATTATCATAATCTTTAACAGGATCCTTAGACCGGAAGATCACCATGTCGGGAGTGTGGTCCGGCGGACGCACTAGACTGTCCAACGCTGCCGCAGTGAATGAGCGACCTGTTAATGACACGGATTCAACGTCAGAAACGCCCATACGTTCCAACAAACACGGCTCCTCCCCTTCCTTGCGCTCTTTTAATTCCCCCGCAAAATGAGGCTCAAATCCCGCTGTCTCATCTTCGAACATGCCTGCTACATCTTCGACATCTTCATGGAAAACAGATTCCTCCAGACTAGGTATAACAGTGTCCTCTTTCGATTCGCCATATAGCTTGAACAACAGTGGGTCAATTTTCACTTTCCGATACAATGGATTATTCTCAGACAACCAATGTAGAAAATCCATCACTAGCTCTTTCCGGATAGTAAAACCATACTCCAGAACTTCTTTGAGTCTATGATGTGGTCCAACAAAGACGACGCTGATCATCCCAAGTATATCCTCCGGAACCCTTGGCAGTACATCGGCAGTTGATATGACGTTCATATCATGAGCGCATGTATTACCATGCAGCACCCGCGGTTGCGTCGACAACGGTGAGTTATACAAGCGACTAACATGCGCTGTACAACGATAGATTGAGCACACCATCTCCTCAACCCATGTCAGATCTCGAAATCGCTCAGGAAGCTCACCGCGATACAAATCGTTGCGAAGTGCTAAACGAGGTAGGTACCCTCCTTCCAGAGTATTATAACAGCGTTCACATATCGACAACGTGTCCTCTCGACATGCTCGCCCATCAACCATCAAATCACAGAGCTGTTTATGTACAGACCTGTTATGAAACCTGTCGTCTTCGCGCAATGTCAACAATTTCTTCATGTTTTGTCCCACACGTTTATTCATCAAGCCATCCACTGATTCGACCACGAACTGCATCGGCTCGCCTTTCCATGTCTCCCTAGAACACACGCCGCATAACGTCCTCACGGGCCAATCATACTGCTCCCGAAACTCGCGACACCGTTCATACGCAAACGTGCTATCTACAGGTTGTGGCCACTGCTCCTCTACTCTAGCAAAGGTCTGCTCCACGTTATCAAACAGCTCCTCGCGCGCTTCTCGCCGTTCAGCTCTCGACGCTGACCCAATCCTCCTTTTACGACAGGGCTCAATAACCTGTTCACACACTAGCGTGCTGTACTCGTGACACAGCAAATCCAAAGCATTGAAAGGGGAGTGCAGATTCACTCGTGGCTGGTACTGACTCAAAACGTCGCCGATAACATGCACCGAAGTGTTCATAAGAGTGTTCCATCTAGCGCTCAAGGATGAACTGAGAATACCGTACATCCTCTGCCTGGCAATCCGCATGTCATGAATGTCATGGCATGCCAACATATGTGATAAAGCGTCTCTCAAATCCCTGATATGTATGTGTTGCAACTTCTTAGCAAGAGTATGTGAAGAAAAATCACGATTAACATTAATTGCCGCCAATGATTCATGTGCCTTTCCAGATGGACAATTACTGAACTGCACTGGCTGCATCGGACGCACGATGGCGTCGAATACCGGTTCCGTTAACTTATCGACCATCAAATGCCACACAGCCATACGGCGATTCACATCACCCTTCCCGCTCGACCCTGTTTCTGAAAATGCAGCGAACAGGTCATGGTCAGACATCACAGCGTATGCGCTACACATACTCTCGAACCATGCTCCAATCTTCGCACACAACAAAGGCTTATTGATTTTCAGACGTGATACTTCGCAGCCCACCTTCGCCACACACAAGTCGCTCACTTTCAGATTAGAACATCTTGATGCGGCAGAAATGCCACTAATGAACAACCAACTAGGATTACTAGAATGATCAGACAATGCGCCGCCACTTTCCACGTCAATAACCGATGAGGAGGTGCCGTGTGAATACTTCAAAACCATAGACACGTCACAACAAAGGTCGTTCAACACATACTGACCACCAAGAGGGTAGCAAGTGAAATCATGACAATTCGGCTTCTTTCGGCGCCACATAGATATCAACCACTGAGCAAGAGATGAAGGATTTGGGTAAAATTGCGGAAAGAACATTGGATCGTAATATGAAGGATAATCAAGAATATAATGAGGACATTCTGGCGTAGGGACATCGCATTCTTCGAATACACGAGCCCGTCGGCATGCTATTTGCTGAGGAATTTGTTGCGCCATTTTCAAAATTCGAAATCGATGAAACGAACAACACAAAGCCTCTACCTCTTTTATACTCGCAAGGGAAGGTCACCCGGCCCGACATGTGTCTTGGTCGATTGTCATCGATGCATTTGTCGCACTCGCCGCGCTCCACACCGATTCATTTGTTGCATACTAGGGCCCGTGCGCGAATAACACCGGTCCGTGCGCATAATAATCACATGCCACGTCATCATTTGTCGATTCTTCGCAGTAACCCTACACATATCTATCCCCCACAACCCTTTCTTTCCGTTCGGAAAGATTTGGGGATTCAACAGCATGCCCCCCCGTCAAGTAATCCATCCCCGCGGAGGACGTATAAAATCTATTCAACGCATGATCCACTACCGTCACCGTGATATTCTTCGGCACTCCAGCATCCTTGTCTACCACACTGGGGTGAGTTTCGGCCAGCAACAATAGAGGATGAGGCAATGTAAGGGAACGTCGGGAGAGTCGAATGTGGTATAGCCACGGGTCATGAGACCGTTCGCCCCCTTGGATCAAGCGACAATGGAGAGACTCCGAAGAGTTACTCCCAGCTCCATAAGTAGGGTCGTAGCCAAGAGTGACGGCCTGCACATGCACGGTGGTGGCAATGACCTCGAGGCTGATGAAGTGTTGGTATATGTTCTTGGTAAGGACTCAGGAGTGCTGTATAGGTATATGTATTGTACTTAAGAAGGATTTATTCAATGACCGACGTGTTTTGAGTAACCTGGCTCACGATACGACCCGCCTTCACTGTCCAAATCCTTGACCAGATCGGAAGTTCCCATCGGCTTCCACCGTTTGGTTCGCTCCGATTTGACTCTCACTGAGATTGAGATGTACCATACTTGATCTCAACAAGTTGAAGGACGGCAGTGATGCGAGCGACACGGTATTCCCACGGATTCTGGCTCCTCTGTGACTCCCAGC
>QLPD01001051.1:0-14681 GCA_003314085.1 Hymenopellis raphanipes | reverse complement strand
CGGAACACAGCGCTCAGGTACCGGGTATAGGCGCGTTGATTCTGTCGTTAGCGCTTGCTTGATGCGCACCAAATACCAAAGGAGTTGGAAAGGAATCATAACAATGGACAGGGACGAAGACTGACTCTTCTTTGATTCCGTCAACTGCCAGATCTATAAGTGAAGTGGCGTCAAACTTGTCCTTGTTCTATTCATGCTCTCAAGTTTCGTCAGCTTGTTCTATATTAGCGCGCCACTGCTGATAAGCATTGCCGGTGAGTTTGCAAGCCCGCGGTTTGCTGTTGTATTCATCCAATCCATCACGGTGATCAATACGCTTGCCTCGAGTCGTGTGCCATGAAGTACTTATCGTTTTAACGAATCCGATGTCGCTTCCAGCTCAGGTTTTCGACGCGTACTCTTGAATATTAGGACTCTTTGCCTTAGCTCGAAGGAAAGCCAACAAGACTACTCTCAACAGATGAGCACTTTCGACGGCGCCAAAGATGATAACAATCCGGATAAGCCTGAGAAGACGGGAAGGAGGTTTAAAATCTTCATCCCGAGGCTATCGGGGGGTGTCCGCTACTTGCTACTATGCCACCACCGTCACGCAGCAAGTACAAGAAGCATCCTCTCGAAGATAAGCCTTACAGGTACTGGCAGTCAGCCGAAATCGGCCATCTTGGCGGACCAGATCGTGTTGAAGAAAACGAAGACGCAGACGCGTGGCGCGCGTGCGCTCATGCTGTACGAGACTACGACGAGAAGCTGATCCAGAGTTGGAGGATGGAAATGGATACTACTCTTGTCTTTGTAGGTGACTGTGCGTTGAAGCTAATATTGGACGTGCGGCTAACTCTCTTTCTCTCTGGCAGGCCGCGCTCTTTTCTGCGATCTTAACAGCTTTTGTGATCGAGTCGTATCAATGGCTTAGTGCAGACCCAAATGACTCGGTAGTATCTCTACTAACGAGGATCGCCACTCAACTTGAGGAGGGCAACACTCCCTCTTCCTCGTCATCCATTTCTTCTGCCACTACCACGTTTACACCGAATGCATCCCACATCGCCATCAACGCACTCTGGTTTTCCAGCCTCATCACGACACTACACACAGTCCTCATGTGCATCCTCGTCAAACAGTGGCTCGCCGAATACGTCTGGACAGTCGGCTCAAAGGTCACATCCCCACACCAAACAGCCACCCTCCGCCAGTTCCGCTTCGCCGGCCTCACAGCTTGGAAGATTGCTCATATCATCCATTATCTCCCCTGTCAACTCATTTGCGCGCTATTTCTCTTTCTCGCTGGATTGGTAGTTTTTCTGTGGGATTACCACATTGCTGTGGCGCTTCCCTCGACAGTGCTGGTCGTCGTGTCCACATTGTATTTCGTTGGTACTTCGGTGCTTCCCGCGTTTTATCCTACCTGTGGGTATAAATCAGCTCAAGCGTGGCTAGTACACCGTGTGGTGAAGCTAGCCGGGTTTATCTATATCGCTATAACGTCAGGAAGGACTCTGTGGGAGGCCCAGAAGAGTCGTAAAAGCCTGGCCCCAAGAGGGTGGGTTGACGCTGCGCTGCAGTATTTCGAGGAGAAATTTGAGCGTCGGACAGCGCTTGATGCAGCACTACTCGGCTGGATACATTCTTCGCTCGTTGCCTGGGATCCGTCATTGTCGGCGCAGTTATGGAAATGCGCCATTACTCTCCCGGTGGAAGCTTTCCATCCTCTTTTTCGTCGATTTGCTGATACAAACGGTCGAGGCGTCTTGAATACAGAGAATTTGCCAAACGCTCCCGTGATGATCCTCCAGAGACGCATCTCAAAGTCGGCAGAGCTTCTCGCTGACACGCTCAACCGCGAAGATCTCATTCTGCGCGTCTACGATACCTACTTGGACGCGCTCCTCCGATGGACCTCCAACATCAACATTCAGGACAACACAGTTGCTGAATATATCTCTGTCTTCCGCGTATTCCACTATCGCCTCCTTCCCAAGCGTGGCGCAACCGCAATCCACGCCTCGACCCCAGCCAATGCGGACCCGGGCCGCTTTTCGAAAGCGACATGCGTTTGGGCGGGGCTTCTCGATGAGGGTACGGTTCTTGGTAAGCGCATTAAGGAGTCGAGGTTTTTGAGGCCGCTGCAAGAGGAGGTATGTGAGGTTCTTGAGGATTTGTCGAGGAGGACTTGGGTGCATCATGATGGAGATCAGGATTTGCCGAGAACAGATGGTATGTGCGGACAGATACGATGTTCAAAGTTTACTGACGACGTTGTCTCTCAGGTAGTAGAACGCGAGCATACAGTGAAGTGAGCGCGCTCGTCAATGCGGCTCTCAGTCGAGCCACCAGCACCACACCGGCGGACTCAGACGTCTTCGTCTCCCTCGTAGAATCTACCCTCCTCATGTCGCGCCGATTGCAAAGTGCAGACTTTGCTGCGGGAATGGCGGAGCAAATGAAGCGTCTCATCACGAAAATGCGTTCATTCGTTCACGCGCTTGGGAAATCCTCCGACTCTAAGCTTCACCTCGACATTTTGGATCGCTGGGTTCCTCTTCTACAACCTGGAGGAGAGATGTCGGTCATGGAGCAGTGGGGTTCTGATGGAGGATTGGAAGAGACCTTGATCGCGTTTTCGCGAGAGGTGTGTCTTCAGTTCGCTGATGACGACTTGGATAGTGGAAGGCAAGAAAGGCTTGATGCTTTTAGGCGTTGAATACATATTACATCCTCAGGCTTCCATACTGCTCTCCGTCTGAGCCGCAGTAAAGGTGGAGGCTCCTACCTTGTTTTCACTTTACATCTCCATGAACCGGCAAGACTAACTTCCCTCCGCACTCGCGGATAACGCGGCGCAGTCGTATCTTTACCTGGGCCTCACTGGCCATGAAATTGAATCAGCACGTAAACGAATTCCAGCCAGTCATTAATTGTGACTCTTCAATTAACAGAACTCGGAGACAATTTCAGTTACGTGGCGCACCATTCCATATCACCCCCGGATCCGTCCGCGCAGAACTTCCAAGTCACAATCCATCCATCCAGGCGCTTTTCATATTACAATTAACGAGAGGCATAAGCTCAAGCTCCGAATGAAACGTGGCGTACATATGTCCTTCCCACAGCTCATTTTCAATTTCTTCTTGGGAATTTTCAATTAGGAGTGGGTGTTTCGCCACAGCTGCCTAAGCTTCACTTCCAGAAAGAAAAACAAATGGGGGTGAGAGAGTAAGCTCTCTCGCGAGTGAGAATCCGACGGTCGACGACCTTCGGAATCAAGACTCGGGGTCGGGAAGGGTGGGTGTTGAAATATATACGGGCTGACCGCGAACGAGATGTGAATTGAAAGCAAGTGGCAAAGCCACTAAACACCTGATCTCGTTCGCTTAGTCAGCCCCTTATGACAGCAGCCAAGGCTGCTATCAACGTCTAGCTGCCTAAGCTTCACTTCCAGAAAGAAAAACAAATGGGGGTCGTCCTGTATATAGGAATCGATAACGTCCGGCGAGTGAATAGCTGAAGACATATTCTGGGGAAGAAAGGAAGAGGAGAGGAGAGGAGGATTGCCGATGGGGGAACCAAAGCGAATGTCATGTGCAAGATTTGGATATTTGGATGTGAGACCGAAGCGATGAAGGACGTCCTCCCAAGCATCAGCATTGTAGGGAGTAACGACTTTGTGCGACTCAGTTACGAGTGCACGTCTTCGCTCCGTGTTGAGGGTCGCCGCAGAGTGAGCATATATGGGCTCCGTGTCGGGCGGAAGGTGTGACAGGACAGGAGCCGACGAGATTATACTTGATACAGAGCCATTTGCCGTCGGAGATGCGAGTGATGCCAGTGTCCTCTTTGTATTCGACGACGAAAGCTCGTCCTTTGCGCGATGCAGTGGACGCGTTACAGTCGCGTGCAGTATGGCCGGGGTCGCCACATCGGAGACAAAGAGGGATGTTCCGAAAGGACGGCCCCTTGGGGCGAAAGGACCGTTCAGACGGGTAAGGCTGAAATTGATTTTGATGATTTGACCCGCGCGCGGGGCGAGAAGGTCCAGCAGAGGTGTCACTCTCGCGGGACTTTGATGATTTCAACTGGTCTCGCATGTACGCATTCTTTGCAGACTGGACGCCGGTATCCCATGCTGAAGTATCTGGATCCGGAATGAATGCGCTCCTGAAAATACGGGCACGATAAGAATGATCAAATTCCCTGTATGCAACAAACCAGTCTTCGAATTCCGGGTCGCTCAACATCTTGTGCATGTGAGCAGCGACACCGGCGACCATCTGCGGACCAGCGAAGGAGTTCAAGAAGTCAATAAAGGTGTTGTATGCTTCGACCCATTCTGAAGTAGTCATGGTCGACTCGTGCGGGGCTTTGGAGATATCCAGAACCGAATATGATTTGCTCCCTCCGTCTGAACTTGTACGAGTGACTTTGGTGCGCGCGAATATCTCGTTATTGTATTGGAAACGTCGGAGAAAGGAAGGTTGGAACATCGTGAGGGGAATAGGAATTTTATGGTAGGCCAATGCCTTATAGTCTTCGGAGAATACTATTTGTCGTGGATCATAAACGTCCTGGTTCTTGGACGCGGTGGTGTCAGAATACATCTCGGCGAGGGTCTTCTCCATGGAAGGAGGTGCAGCAGGTGTCGGTCCGGAGGAGGTAGAAGTCCCGACAGCAGCCTGCTGCAGTAAGTCAAACATTTTGTTAAAATCATCCTCGCCTTCATCATCTGAAACCTCGACAGCAGGATCTTTCTTTTCCTTTTTGGCCTTTTCTCTTCTCTTCTCTCTCCGACTATTTCTCGCGAGGCGCTCGTTATCTTGAAGCGCTTTGAGCTTGCGCAAGTCGGCGCTCATAGATGGGCCGGATGTTTGAGACATGGTGTCGTTCGCGGTCAATCGTGGCTCGGAGTGATAAAAAAGCAAGGGTTAATTGGGAGTCAGGTAAAAAGAACAACTCGAAGAGTTCCCGTGTTGAAATATATACGGGCTGACCGCGAACGAGATGTGAATTGAAAGCAAGTGGCAAAGCCACTAAACACCTGATCTCGTTCGCTTAGTCAGCCCCTTATGACAGCAGCCAAGGCTGCTATCAACGTCTAAGAAACAAACCGGGTCACCGGATAGGTGGAAGCCGGGAAAGGGGCCCTGATGAGTGGGTATACGACCAGTAGAGGGTAGGTCGTGGGCCAAACCCCGCGTTTATGAACTCTCGCCAAGGTCTCGTTGACGGTCGAGTACAAGCGAGACATTGAAGTGCGCGTAATAAGTACATTTCGTCCGCGCTGTCTAATCAATCATATCCAATTGATTCAATTGGGTTTATTCATCGATAATTCACGGGCGCTGTCCGAGATGAGAAGGAAGGCTAGATCGATACCGCAGGGTGCTACAGCTACCGCTCGCGATAATCAGTGTCCAGCCGGATACATCAAACGTCGCATTTGAGAAGGAAGGTGGCGGTATCCTTTGAAGCTGTGTTTGGTCGACTTTCGTTTCGCCTCCTGGCAGTCACGGGCGTTTCCATCTTCATTCAATGAATCAAACAATGAAATTTCCAAACACACAAACTTCGGCACATAAACTCAAGAACAAATCTCTACACTATCCAGACCACACTTTCGGACCAGCTACACATCACCATTAGCACTGGTTATACACAAACGAACAAATAAAACTCACGAGAAGTATACCCAGTGTATCCGGCAGGTACAGAGTATATGTCTATATAGGCGCCACGATCAGCTTTGAACCTAACATACAGATTCAAAAGACGCACTAATCATGATTCCGGGCTCCCGTCCGGTGTACACACCGGGGAACGAAACAGTCGGCGACGGCGTCCCGCTACCGCCATTAACAACATTCAACTGCCCGCAACTGAGGTAGAACTGGGCCCCGCCAAACGAGGTCGCCGCGTGCAAGGCAATGTGTTCTATGCGGAGGAGGTATTGTCTACGGTAGGTAGGTGATTAGCGACGACGAAACAGACAGCAGTGAAGAAAGAACGTACCCGCTCGGAACGTTCTTCGGAATCGTAAACGTCAATTGCGGTAGACCTGCAGGAATAATTTCAGCATCTGCAACGAATGTACAATCAGATGAAGGAATCCTCACCCTCTGTGGGGAAGGTAAAGCCTCCAGCAGAGTATACGGGAGGCGATTCCCATATCTTGAACCACGTGTTTCCTAGACCCGCGCTCGTCGAGTTGGCGGATGGTGAAGCCGTGGACATGTACGCGGAGGCGTACTACATAATATCAAGGTCAAAGCACTGGTAATCAATCTTGCTACGGGAAGCACTTACACCAGGGTGGTAAATAGCTTGGTTGGCCTTGAAGCCGACTGTGGACCCAGCTGAGACCGTGGCGATACCAGCTGCACCAGCAGAGGTGGCGTCGAGCTCGTAGCAGCGGATGGCGGAACTGGTGACATCAGTGACCTGGTACAAACACCGATTGAGCCTAGGGGGTCCGATAGTGCAGAGTAAATGGAGACGTACAGGACCGTTGCTGTAGTGGTTCGCAGTCATGCGAATGTACTGCCAGTCCGCGGTCGTCGTCCCGTTGACGATCAAGTCCGGGAACGTATCTACATGATCAGCATTACCGCTCAATGATAGGAAGTACAGTGAACGTACAATGACATGAGACAACAGACAATAATGCGAGTCCAAGTAGAGTGTACCACATCTTGACGTCTGATAACTTGCAAGTTGGTCTGCTGGGAGGTATGGGTCAAGCCATTTATGCTCTGCGGATGTATATTGGGCCGAGATATTAGCATGTTGGCATGTTTATGCGCGTCGTCTAAATTAACAGTGAGCTTGCAAGCTACATTGCGCGTATATGGAAGGCATGCACCTGACGCGTATTGGCAGAGCATATCCGAAGACGAACCGGTGCAATGAATTTTGAAACGGTTTTGCGTCGGGCAGAATGAATGTAAGGTATGGTACGCATTTTGCGCCTTCTTGAAGCAAGGTTTCGGCTCGATCGAGGCTACTCCATACATCGAAAGTTAGGACGGATAGACGACGGGACATTGTCGATAATATCAGATCAAGTATCGTTACACTAATAGACATGGCAGAATCGAAGTTGACAAAGACAACGACATTTCGGTCGTGACAAGAGCACTAAAAGGAATCATTAACGTTACAGAGCACCAGTCGCAGATGGGGCTCACCTGAACCTGTATTCTGCCGTACCTATCGTGTGCTAGCATTCGGCCGTTCAGAAAGCCCATACTTAGCGTCAGCTGCACCTGAGCGATGCGAAGAGCGGACGCCACAATCGGTGCTAGGGGAAGTTTGCCTCTTCGTATCTCGCTTTGCACCTATTCAGAGTCCGCGAATACCCCGTATGTTCATGAACGCGGTTGAGCATGGAAATATGCGCGTCAATCGCTCCTCTATACAGCGCCAGAAAAGCCGAAGTACACAACAATTCTGCACAGAATGAGCCTGCGAGTTATTGGGAGAGAATACGCATACCTTGATGCTTCCGGATTGCCAGTGTCAACCATCAGGTCTAGGGCGATATTCCTTTCGCATCATACAAATGGGCCGATGTTACGACAGCATATATGCGCCTATTATTCGCCCTCAGAGCGTGGCGCGCGGGCACTATTAGGAAGGAAGGAAGTCTATTCCTAGTGCCAGTAGTGATGGTCAAAAGCATAAGAGCTATGTGGCTGTGCAGAGGCCAAGATTCCTGAAATGTCTTCTTCCAATGCTTCTTCTTGCTGTCTTGTCCATATTTATATGCTGGGTAGCATGGATGACTTCTTTCAATAGCATTCCTGGAGCAATTAATTTAACTTGAATTTATTTTCCAATCTTCCAATTTCCATCACAAAGAAAGTTCTCCCAAAATACCCTGCACCAACCTCTCAGTCTCCTCCCTCTGTTCCAACAGCGCCCTCACAAGTTTCCTACTGGCAATCGGCGGCGGCTGCGGCGTCTCAACAACTTTCTTCTCCTTCTTGTCCCAATACTCAGCAGCCGTCTTCCCATGCCTGCGCAAATAAACATTACTCGGCAGCATCGGCGGAAGTCTGGTGTACGGCGTCACATCTATGGTGGAACGAGGTGGAAGGACGCCAAGCAGGATACGACTCGAAGAGACAGTGCGTTTCAATCTATACAACGATCAGTTAGAGTTAATGCAATAGCAAAAAGTATGCGAACCGCCGATGAAGACCCGGTGCCAGGAGACCGTAACAGCGAAACATCGCCCACCCAGCGGTCCAATAGGCTAGAGCCTTCCCTAGAGGCGAACGAAGTATCGTTTCCATCATAGGTGGAGATACAAGCCGCAATAATCGATTCCAGTCACCCTTCCATAGTATAGCCATAGTAGTCATACCCGCACCCAAGCCACCGCCAACAGCGCGATACTGCGCGAAGCCTTCGGGTCGATCGGGATCAGCGACCAACTTTAACATGACCTCGCCACTAATGCACGCTGGAATGTGCAAGAGTAGAGTTAGAAGGTACAGCGGCGCTAGGATTATAGTATGCAGGGAAGGCAGAACAAGATTAAACAGGTATGAAAATCGAGAAGAGGATGAAGGTATGCATGGGAGATCGCCGTGCGACAGGCCGGTACGTCGAAGTAGCGAGTAGTATTGAATGAGTGATTCTTTGACGCGCCCCAGAGGCTCTGAGGGTGCAGGATCCGATAGAAGGTCGATAAACCTAGACCAGGTTGTGATAAGTTCAATGCCACCTGGAGAGTAAGCGCGCCCACCGTTGTGTGACTGACACCCAGTCCTTCAGGGACAATTTACGCTCACGAGCATACACGATCGCGCGTAGGCTTTCTGCCGCATACAAAGTCTCCCAGTCGCTCGCATTGATAGTCATAGCGAACAACTGCTGCTCAATACGTTGAGTGATCTCGCGCACGACACCATAAGCGATGTCATCTTCACTCGCGCCCATGGGGTTATGGAAGAGGTCATCGATGTAGTCGGACATTGAGATTGGCGTCCCATATCTACATCGTATTGAGTTTGGATACAATGAACCAAGACAAACGTACTGCACGCGTAACTGGGGAAATCAGTATCAAGCAAGGCAGCATTTGCGAAAAATGTCTTACAGAGCTCGTGAATCGCGCCTTATCTGTGTACACAATTCCAACAGGAACAATCGCAACATCCTTCGTCAAGGCGCTACTATTTTCACGTTTCCAACGCGTATACTCCACCGCGGCCCACGCAGCGCCGCTCATAATCTGAGCAATCGTAGGCTCGGTATAGCTCGTGCCCTCGGGAAATACCCCAATGACTTGTTCTGCCGCCAACGCCATCGTCGACGAATGGAATAGCGCGGCCTTGGATGAGTCATTATCGCGGTTGGGGTTTCTTTGCACGGGAATGGCGCCAGATGAGGAAAGAATCAATGCGGAGAGGGGATTGCGAAATAGAGTCGATTTTGTCCAGAAACAGAGCTGTCGACGGTGTGGGATTGTTACAGCTTTTCAAGCGCGTCAAGATTCGCGTCTTAAGATGCCAGCGTTTTCTGGACTCACAGAGGGTTGCGACGTCGATTATTTCGTTATGGTGGTTGGATGCGCTACATGGAGGACAGTCAGGCAGTCCGTCCTCAAGCAGTGCGAATAACCCACATTATCAACGGTCCATCTCTAGGAACATTTTCCTCGCCTTCGACGTATAATTCAGAGTAATACCCATGTACGGTCCACTCCGATATCGCGCGCAGGGCGCGGTACACCAGCTGCAGGTTGATGCTCATGGTCATGATGGGCGACTGTCAGACATCATCGAGTAACGCGTCGGCACTGTCTTTCAGATCGCCGGCCAGCGACTGACGTAGGAGACATGGGGATCGGTGAACGGGTGAAAGGGTGAAAGTGTCATCGTGGTCAAGAGGAAGCTGTCTCTACACAGCCACAGACATTTGCTCTCTACAATCTGGTTTTCTGACTCTGCCGAATAAGCAATTGCGGAATATGCTTCAATACTACGAAAATATGTGAAGGAGTGCTGAAATAATGATCCTGAAGAAAAGCTGTAGGTATAGTATTTTGTCCTTCTGAAAATCACAACTAAATTGCTAAATAGTCCAAGCCTGACTTTCCCTCTTAGAAAGCAAGTCCTTGCCCAGCCTTCAAGAAAACTCAGCAAGGTAGCTGGTGTAGAGACATCCCTGTCATCCAGAAGTATTAGAGCAGATTTAAGGCTCTGAGCAACATGATTTCCCGTGAACATCTTCTGCCAACTACCATCAAGAACAACAGAGCGACTTGAGAGCTGGAGAACTTTGCCATGGAAAAAATTGTTCAACGGAAAACTCCTCTCATCCTGAGGGCCGCGGTTCTGGTTCCAGTCACAAACGGTACACAATATAGCGCCACATTCATTCCATGAAGGATGATTAGGACACAAGTTGAGCAACTGCCCAAACTGTCTTGTGTTGGAGAATGCGGATATGAACGCAATAATGAGGTTCCGCGGTTGTTGGATACAACAAAGACATCATTATATAAGAACGCACAGCAAAGATACGACCAACAGTTCCAAGGCTGCATTTCAGAACGTGGCCGGTGAACCTTCTTCACATGTTGAACCGCTGCGCCTTGTATCTTCTAAAGATCCCTCGAAGCGAAAGCTGGACAGAAAGAATAAGATACGAGGCAATTGGAACATCATGCTCAAATGCGGCCTTGTTGAGATCCTTTTCGCGCCTAATACCCAAATGGCGAGACCGTGGTGAGATACAACACTAGACACACCGCATCGGACGTCGTCCATGATCCGCAAAAAAAGGCTCACTTGGTAAAACGCATATCGTTGAAGAATATATGCCGCCTCTCAAAACCAGAGGGCGGGAAGAAGCGGTCACCTGACCTCGTTGACTCATCGTTCCCTGACATCGAAGTTTGGTAGTTTCTGCACTCAGCGCACTCGGTATGGAGGTCAGAACCCAACTCTTGAATTACTCCCTGCTCCGTCTCGCGCGCCTTCGTTTCACGCTCCGGCGCATCTTCCCGGCGCCGATGATGCCCCCCCCTAAGGCACTCCTTGACGTGTTGAAGGATGATAATGACTGCGTCGAACCGTCCCAACAATATTTTCACATGGTCTTCAATGAGGGTGTCTTGGGAAATACACTATCCAAGTGACTTCACTCCAATTAGCGGCAAGCGCCCCGCGTGCCGACCTGTAACGTGATACAGTACGAGATTCTGAAAAGAAGCGAGATCGCGGAGAAATGAGAGAGGTCATAACACCTCCAGCATCCCGACTCCCGAGTGCGAGTCCGATATCCATCCCGAATATAACGACGTGGAGCTTGGAAGCGCGATGAGACCTAGCTGAACATGATCGCCTCTCTGGTCCTAATCCCCCTTTTCGCGCACCACGCGTTGGCCGCCATCGACCGGCATGCCGTCGTGTCGCGGTACAACCCCACCCGAAACGCGTCTAGCCCCGCCACGCCCATGCAGGTCGGGAACGGCAACTTCGCCTTCGGCGCCGACGTCACAGGCCTGCAGACCTTCTACCCATTCGCCATCATGTCCTCGTGGGGCTGGAAGAACGACTCCTTGCCCCCCGGAAAGACATTGGCGGACATCGAAAACTACAAGGGCGCAAGCTGGGATAACCACGGTCGCCCAGTCCAGTATGATTTCGGGGGCGACCCGTCGGTTGAGCTCTGGCTCACATCCAACCCGAACCGCGTCAATCTAGGTCGAGTGGGACTGTTGTTTTCGTCGGCTGACGGAGAGACGCTGAACGTCACCGAGAGTGACCTGACTGGGGCTGGCCAAGTCCTCGATCTCTGGACGGGCACCATCACCAGTCGGTTCTCCTTCGACGGTACGCCGGTTACGGTGAAGACGATGTGCGACCAAGAGCGCGACGTCGTAGGCATCTCCATCGAGTCGGATCTCTTGGCGGCCCAACGACTGGCTTTGTTCATTGATTTCCCTTGGAACGATGGGTCGTCGTCGTTTGAGGCACCATTTGTTGGCTACTGGAACATGACGGCGAACCACACGACGACGCTTCAGACAGTACGCGGTCAAGCCGAGATTACGCACGTCCTCGACGATGCCACGTTTTATACGTCTCTGCGAGGAAGCTCGTTCACGATCGACAGAGATTCCCCAGACGCCCATCGGTACACCGTTCGGCCTAACAGTACCAACACGACCTTTTCCTTGTCCACAGCCTTCGGGCTGACAAGTCAAATCGACGCACCAAGCTTCCAGGATATCTCTACGTCTTCACGACAGGCATGGAAGAATTACTGGAGCGATAGTGGATTTGTGGACGTCGTAACTGGTTCAACCGACACTCGTGCGAATGAGCTGCAACGAAGAATCATCCTGTCGCGGTACTTGATGCGCGTGAATGAAGCTGGAGATATGCCTCCGCAAGAGGTATGTAAATTGTGGTTCGCAAGCCCTCGGTGACTGATAATTCCCGAATAGTCTGGACTAGTAAACAATGGATGGGTAAGTCACCAGTAAAACGTGTATTGATCAACTCACCTAAAACTCGTCCTCCAGTACGGGTATGTCGCAGCATTCCTCCAGTCAAAGACCTTGAGATCATGAATGTCGATGACAGGAAATTTCACATGGAAATGTACTTCTGGCACGAAGCCCATTGGGCGCTATGGAACAACTGGGATCTCCTGGATCGCTCGACTGGCGTCTACAGTTCTTTCCTCTCTTCCTCGATCGCCCGAGCACAAGTTCAACAGGGCTGGGCGGCCGGCGCTCGATGGCCCAAGATGACCGACCCGTCTGGTCGTTCTTCACCAGGGGATATCAACAACCTTCTGATTTGGCAACAGCCACACCCGTTTATATTTGCGCAATACGAATATAGGGCGCGCCCTACGAAAGAGACTCTGACAAAGTGGCAAGAAGTCCTGAAGGAGACGGCAGATTGGATGGCGAGCTTCGCGTGGTGGAACGAAACCACGAACGTATTTGATCTTGGCCCGCCCATGTATCTCGTCAGCGAGGACGCCAACCCCAATATAACCATAAATCCCGCGTTCGAACTGGCATACTGGCGGCTGGGACTCGAATATGCTGAGCAGTGGATGATGAATTTAGGCGCGGACGTTCCGGCGAATTGGACCCTCGTCAAGGAGAACCTAGCGCCGCTCCCCGTTTACAACGGCACATATAAGGTGTACGAAGGATTGGAGGACGATTTCTGGACAGACTTCCAATATACGTATAGCCATCCAACGTTGGCTGGGCTGTATGGATGGCTTCCAGAGACGCCGGGGCTGGATTTGGATATCGCTAAGGCGACAGCAGAGAAGGTCGTCGAGTATTGGATTCGAAGCTACTTGTGGGCGTGAGTTCGGGATAATGATATATCAAGGCAGATGGACTGACCACTCGCAGATGGGACTATCCAATGCTTGCAATGTCTTCCGCTCGCAATGGAGATCCAGAGCAGGCGGTTGCCTGGTTGCTGGAACCGGGATTCCAATTCGACGATGTCGGTATGCCGGCAAGCGGCGTGAGGGTGGCTACGCCGTATTTCCCGGGCTCTGGGGCGCTTCTGTACGCAATTGGCATGATGGCAGGTGGCTGGGATGGCAGCGGAGAAGAAGTGTCGCCTGGGTTTCCTTCTGACGGCTGGAATGTGCGCTCTGAAGGACTAAGCAGAGCCCTATGAGGGGTTTTGGCAAAATTGAAGCATTCACACTCACAGGCAGAGCGTAGTATGTAAAAGCATTCAGTGTACGAAATATGACTTCTGGCGTTACTTTCCGTGTGATGGTGATACGACTTCGGCGACAAGGTCGTTCTATCAGGCTTAAATTGAGTCAGATCGCATGGAGGCGCGAGCAATAGACTGTGGAGAAGCAAGAAGTTTCTGGTCAATACCAGAAACCGCAGTGCCCACGAGGGCCAGATACTCGTCTACTTCAATATCCTCGACAGTAGAAGACGCGTCTGAATGACGTCCAAATCCTCTCACTCTGTGCGTTTCTTGTCATAAATTCCGCTTCCTATTTATCAAAATTGGCTTCCTATTCCTGTATAAGGAAGGAAAATTAGACACCATGATATTCAACAATGTATTCCCAACTCACTGCTCGTGATATTCCGCGTCATATCGCGCTCTTGCTGTTTCTCTTTCATGGTCTGTGTTACATTGTCCCTTGGAACCCATTGAGAAGTTGTAGTCGTCGCGAGATGGTGGTAAGAAGAATAAAGTGACCGTGAGAAAAACTCGGAACCTCCTATCCACCACCTGTCCACCTCAAACAACAACTCAGCACATGCCTCAAACTTCAAAGGTTCGTCACATCTAGGTACATCAGGGAAATCTGAAATTCTACCTAGATCGGGGCCTGAATACGTAGGGTACGTAGAAAGGGCCGTGTCTCCGTAGATGTACGTAGACTACGTAGACCCCGGTGAGCGGTACGTAGACCTACGTAAGTGCCACTCACCTGTACGTAGCGTACATATAACGACTATATGGGCTGGTGGTGTCTACGGTACGTCGGCGGTGGCTATGGTGAAAATCTTGACCTGGCAAATAAACCATAAAAAATCATGTGCACTGTCGAGACACGTCGTGGCATGTTGATTGGGTGAAATTGATGAGTGGCAAGTGTTTCAGTCGAGTTTTCCTCAAAGCCAAGTTTTGCATGCGAGGAAGTTTTTACAAGTC
>QLPD01001048.1:0-37644 GCA_003314085.1 Hymenopellis raphanipes | reverse complement strand
GATTGCATAGCGGACAGTTGGGCAGAAAGCGATGAAAGAGATGCGGTGGCATTATTGGCGGTGTCAGCCGCGAGAGCAGAAACCATGGAACAAATGTTTTTCCAAGTGGCTAGGGGAACCGTACATGATTTCGCAGTTCTGGATTTTGGAAGCTGTACCCCATGAATGAGGCTACGTAGGGCGGCAATGGATGGTGGGCTGAGTGGCTCAGTGGCCAGTGATGACGGTTCCGGATCAAGAGGCATGTTGTTATTCTATCGACACGGTGCTGTCCTAGGCGCGTCTTCCCCGCTCTCTCCTTCTGCAGCAGTTTTTGAATCCGCTCCCTTAATGTCTGCTTTTCTACTAAAAGGTTTAATGCCGACTCCAGCCCCGCTCGCTCGGGATCTAGCACGAGTTGAGTATCTATAAAATGAATGCGTCATTTGGCGGACGTCAATTATATGCTTCTCTGGCAACCACACCTTAGTACTGTAGCGTTTCGACCGGATATTCGCATATCGGGTCACGCCGGGTCGCGAAGCGAACCTATATATATACCATATCACGTCACGGTGCCTCTGGGCCAGGCACACCCTTCCAAAAGCGGAAATTTTCGGTCCCGCCTGCGGCGGGACAGTCCAAATTGAGTAATTCCCGGCGTTGTGCCTGGATACGAAGCTATTCGCTGTAGGTTCGCGGCATATCGGGTCACAGGCCGCGAACCTACGGTCGAAACACTACAGTAGACGCGTGTCGAACGGTTCATAAGTACAAAGCTGCTTGAGAAGTCGCGGTAAGAGCGTTCAGGGTAAGAGAGGGCGTGGCGCCGGAACTCAGATTTACCATAAATATCTCAGAATTCGTGTCTTCTGCCATCCAAACCGTCAAGTTCAGCACCATCTCGCAGTTGTTTTCTAACGGCAACGTGCCGATGGGTCACGGCCCGGTTGATGGTCGGCACGGACTCGCGTGGCGACATCTGAGGCGTTCCTCTTCTTACTACTCCGCAGTCATCTCGTTTCCAATTGCCCTCTCTTCTCTGCTACATTGTCTGCCACCCTTCCTATCATTTCCTCGCGAAAAGTTCGTATGCTTGTTGAAGCGCTACCTTTGCGCCATAAATACCGTTCGGCCTTAGGACCCAAGGTCCCGACGGCTCCGTAAAGCGTCATCAGCACCAACGTCAATGTGACGAGGCTGACTATTCTTCGGAGGCGCGTCTCGACCGACCGCGTGTGAAATGCTGCCTGTCTACTTAATATCTACCTTCGATTTGGTTCCTGCATTCGAACCATCATCTTGTTAGTTCGCGTCCTCCGTTTCCTCTTGGGTTATACCTTAACTTCGTCAACGTGGGTGGTCATTTTAACCATATCCTTGGAAACGGATAGGCTTATCTTACGCTGAGGCAGCACGCGATCGTAACGCGTCTACCGATTTTGCTTCCGACAACCTACCCGAAGGCGATCCAACTTATTCGTCCAGAGCATGCGTGAGATCATCCATCTTCAAACGGGCCAGGTATCTAACCGATCTCTACGTGCTATATATTGACTGATGTCTTTCCTGATAACAGTGCGGCAACCAAATCGGTGTGGCTATTCATACACTTTCCTGGGAATAGTCCTCTGACTAAGGCATTTCCGTACAGGCTCGCGATTCTGGGAGGTCGTCTCGGATGAGCATGGAATCCAACCCGACGGCCGGTACCAGGGGACCAACGACACGCAACTTGAGCGTATATCCGTCTACTACAATGAGGTTAGCAACAACAAGTACGTTCCTCGGGCCGTTTTGGTGGATCTGGAGCCGGGAACGATGGACGCCGTGCGTTCAGGTCCTCTAGGAGGCTTGTTCCGCCCCGACAATTATATCTTTGGGCAAAGCGGTGCTGGTAATAATTGGGCGAAAGGACGTGAGTGTTGCACTAAACGTGTCTGCTCTAATTCTCATATGTATGGCCTTATGATAGACTATACGGAGGGCGCTGAGCTAGTCGAGTCCGTCTTGGACGTGGTCCGCAGAGAGGCTGAGGGAACAGATTCTCTTCAAGGTACCATTTTGTCGTATACGCTTGATCGCTATTCAACATCATGCTTCGATTAGGATTCCAAATCACTCACTCTCTTGGTGGTGGGACCGGGGCTGGAATGGGAACACTGCTCCTTTCCAAGATCAGAGAAGAGTACCCCGACCGCATGATGTGCACGTACTCAGTGGTCCCTAGTCCCAAGGTATCGGATACCGTCGTTGAGGTCAGTCAACTCTGTTCGCCTAGGCAGACTCTGACGGACCTCGACAGCCTTACAATGCCACTTTATCTGTTCATCAATTAGTGGAAAACTCCGACGAAACCTTCTGCATCGACAACGAAGCCTTGTATGATATTTGCTTCAGGACGCTCAAGTTGTCGTCCCCGTCGTATGGCGACCTTAACCAGTTGGTCTCGATTGTCATGTCTGGGATTACTACGTGTCTGCGATTCCCTGGTCAATTAAACTCCGACTTGCGGAAACTCGCTGTCAACATGGGTACGTCGATCTTTTTCTACTCGTAAATCTTTGCTTATTTCCTCGCAGTTCCTTTCCCTCGACTCCACTTCTTTATGACCGGCTTCGCACCGCTGACAGCGCGTGGGAGTCAGCAGTATCGCGCCGTCAGTGTCGCCGAACTCACCCAGCAGATGTTCGATGCTAAGAACATGATGGCGGCTTCTGACCCCAGACATGGTCGATATCTGACTGTCAGTTCCGTCTCTCTCTTTGTAGACTTTATTTTAAGAGCTGCTCTTTGCCCAGGTATCTGCGATCTTCCGCGGCAAAGTTTCGATGAAAGAGGTCGAGGACCAGATGCACAACGTCCAGAACAAGAACTCTGCCTACTTTGTCGAATGGATTCCCAACAATGCACAGACGTCTCAGTGCGATATTCCGCCACGAGGGCTGAAGATGTCTGTCACGTTCTTGGCAAACTCCACGGCTATCCAGGAGCTGTTTAAGCGCGTTGGTGATCAATTTAGTTTAATGTTCAAGCGCAAGGCTTTCTTGCATTGGTACACGGAGGAGGGTATGGACGAGCTTGAGGTGTGTGTTCCAACTGTAGACTGGCGTTTACTGACAGCCAACCTGGCAGTTTACGGAGGCTGAAGCGAATATGCAAGACTTAGTCGCGGAGTATCAGCAGTACCAAGATGCTACGTGAGTTGGGCACCTCGCATTTTAAATGATCGTTTACTAAATGCTTTGTAGCATCGACGAGGCAGGCGACGTGGAAGAAGAGCTTCCTGTTGACGAAGCCTAAAAGAATACTTGACAGGTAATACTGCAGTATCAGTGCGAGTAATAGGTCTGCTTCTTGATTACATGTGAAAGAAAATGTACCATACGTCTGGCGTTTTATCTAAAAGGCCCCGGTTCTGCTTCTTCATTATTCACAGAACCACAGAACCACATAACGTGTGTTTAGTCCCTTCACCTTCCATAGCATGCGCATGCGTTAATAGCTGCGCACCTGTACATTCATAGAGGGAAAGTCCTGGTGTATTGTTGAACGTGGGATGACGAACGCCTGTCAACCTTGCGGCCAAGGCGAGGCGGCCCAACGAAGGATAACAGCGAAACGCCGAGTGCCTTTAACTGGATGGGTATAAAGTTGGCGAGACAACCACGCTAAAGTGTACCGTCAAGCCACTATGTCCATCACGCTCTCCCCTCGCCATACCCTGGGCTTCCCTAGTAAGTATGCCAGGTTTAAGTCCCAATCACGCTGTGCCGAAGATTTACCATGCACCTAGGACCTCTCACTCGTCTTGGAACACAGACGCTAACTATCACGAACCTCAATGACCGTCCAGTGACATACAAGGTCAAGACAACGGCGGCAGACGTGAGTGTCGCATGCAGCCAGACCTTTGTCGTGCGGCGACTCGGACTGAATAGTATACTATCGCAGGTGTTCTGTGTCCGTCCGAATCCCGGACGTGTCGAGCCAGGAGAGACTGTGCACCTCGCCGGTACGTGCGGTTCCATCGTGGCGTGGCGAGAAGCTGATCTCTCTCTCTCTCTGCGCAGTTATGCATGAGCCGATGTTAGCGGAGCCTCCCACGATGGAAAAATGCAAACACAAGTTTCTTGTGCTGAGCACGCTTATACGTGATGATGTCGATGGAGACACGTCGCTTCAAGAAATAGTGCGCCACGTTCTATTTCTTGAGCGGATGATCTTGGCTGAGATAGGCTATGTGACTTGACAGTGGAAATCCGTTGACTCAAGTGGGAAGGAAGTACACCGTTACAAGATGAGGGTCCGATACCTTCCCGCTGTCAAGTATCAAACGCTGCATGAAGACGAAGGCGAGTTTCATACTATTCAAGCTGGACCTTCGGTACATTTGAAGCAGATGCACAGCACGGATCTGATTTACATTTTAGGATAGCATGAGTCCCGCTACCACTATCATGACCAGTGTACTATCGGAGGATGAAAACATCGACTCGGAGGAGTTTTTCGTGGCGCACGAAGAACTCCACTGCTCACGCCCGAGTTCTTCTGTTCACGAGCTGGACTTTGGATCACAGAACCACGTAGCAAACGATAACGTTAGCGGTCCTCGGCCTTCAAGCACGGATGAAATCTTGATCATTCAATTGAGCGAGGCGGAGGTGGAGATTGAGCATCTAAAGGGACTGTTAGAAGGACTTATATTTCCTGTCAGTGACAGGCCATCGAACCCAAAAGCTTACAAACGTTGGTACTCGGTACGTGTGGCAGTACCGAATGCTGTAGCTATCACCGTAGCTGTTTTTGTCGTGACATATCTCTTCTTATAACATGTACGATATCCGTCTCTAGCATGTTTAGATTATTGCATATTCTTTACGTTTCATCTGGATGCGGTAGCGCTGTGTGAACTTCTCTAGTTGGTACGCAAAGATCCTCTTCTAAACGAGAGCTCTCGAAGGGAATGAGAATGATCATAGCGATTCTCGTGAATCAAACTCACTAGGTATACGAATTAAGTCTATCAATAATACCCCCTCAATTATTACGCCACACAAACTGAACCGCCAGCAGTTCACGATAAAGCATGCACCACAGCTTCAAACATCGCAAAAGTCGCGATATTCACAGGAATAGCCCTATACAACCATTATCATCAACTCCAAAAGCGCAGTCATGAAGAACCAACCTTATCAACGTAGGCGCCAACCCCCTAAAAAACACACCCGCACCCTCCGTCTTATACGAGTGCACGATAGTGCTCCACATTGTCTTGTACGGATTCTCACAGTGCAACAGCGGCGTGCTCGCCGTCGGAATGGCAGGTGAATGCCCCTGCATCCGCGTCTTCACGACGTCCAACGGGAACGTCGTCAGCCACCCCGCGATGCCCGCTATCCCACCTGCGAGCATCATCACGGCCCACCCCGGCACACTGCGCATCTCCCCGTCTACTTCTTTTAGCAGGAGCTGGATCTCATCCGAGGCGGGCGCGTCGAGTGGGGTGGTGAAGTACCTGCACGTAGCTTCGTACTGTATCCATCCATCAGTATGAATTCGGAAGGGAGGAAAGGAGAAGGGAGGAGTAGTACGCACAGCCCAGAAATACGCGCCATAGCCACAGTCGCGGAGGGCAGTGACTGGCATGCCGCGGTACATCCCTCCGATTCCATGCGTGCGGATGATGGACAGTGCGACGTCGCGTGTGCAGCTGCGCGTTAGGAGCTGCTGTTGGCGGATCTTGATGAGCTCTGTGGGCGTGGTTATGATTCTACGGTCGCGTATCTTAGGTATTAACAAGTGAAGAAAGAAAGAAGGAAAGTAGATCCGGATCGATCCATACTTACGAAGAGATGATCCCACTCCCGGCACCTGCGAGAGCAATCTGGGTTAGGGTGGGTATGGAGGTGACATTGTCTAGTTGGATCTTCATGAGGAAGCGGTAGGACGCGAATACGAGGCCGTTCATTAAAGCCGTTGTTGCCTTTAAGTTTAAAGCCACGTCAGTTTCAAGAGAATGAAAATAGTATAAGGGAAGCATACTTACCAAGGGCGACGTTATACCCTTGTACAACCCGATAAACCGTTCCTCTTTAATGATCGTACCAAGCGCGTTCATCGTAGACGAATACTTCCCGCGCATCGTGGGATCTTGAAATCGGACTTTTACTGGACGCATCCTCAGCATCCACAAACACGGCTAGATACACCGCACCAGTATCAAAAGGATATCCCACGACCAATCCAGCTATGCCCTATTCACCAGAGTCAGATAGTTAGGAAATCGACCAGTGGGAAAACGTACGCTAATGGTTCCCGCTAAAAAGTCGACGGCCGGATTAAGCGCGACTCCTCAAATTGGATTAGCGACACGCTTCCGCACAGCTGTGAAATGGGGGCTTACCTCCTTCGGCCATGGCGTCGTGGTGGTCAAGGGGATAAAGGCGTCTTATTGGTTCGAACTGAAAGGAGAACCGGATCCCGATATGGCACGATAAGTTCCGCGGAAGTTGGCGAACCCTGAGTAGGCTAAGGGACCCTTCTTTCATCGGTGGGTTACAGTAGGTTACAGTGCTACATGGGATAGAAACGACGCAGTGGCAAACACAAATTCGACTTTTCATCCCGATACAAATCGTACAACCCCGTCCAAACCTCTCTATCCGCATCATCCGTCGGCATCTCTTTTCTCAGATCTTGTTTTCGTACAGGCTTCCACGGCTTTGGGAGGGGCCAGTCGGAGAAATGGACGTAGTGTGATAGAGCGAGCTCTCGTGAAGGATCCCATCCCCGTGCGCTCGACGTGGTGTTTCCGAGATACGCCTCGTGCCGCGGGTTGCGAAACTCGCCTGTGAGGAGAGCGTAGCCTCGGTGAGGCAGGGGCTTTGCGATGTCGCTGAAGAGGTGGTTGATGATCTAGAGGATCACAGTCATTATTACTGGGTAAAGGATATATTTATGCGAAGAACAGACCTCCATGTCGTAGACACGTTCTGGAGATGTGGCCAAGTACGCGGTTACATTTTGCCATAGGTTTGCGGACGGTTCGATTACCATGATATGGGTAGCGAACGTCATGTTCGGCATCCAATACGCCTGGGGTAAAAGTAGAGGGGCGGAGGGTTCTAGGAATAGATGACTGAACGCGAGAAACAGTCAGTTTGAATTGGACGAAGATCGGAAAACATACTCCATGTTCTTCAGGACCAGCCCGTCATTATCGAAATAGACAATCCGACGATACTCTGTCATGCCGAGGATGTAGAGTTTGGTGAGGCTCTGTTTCCACGTTCCTACGACAACGGGGGTCATTAGGATTCTGAACTTGACATCGTTCCGGAAGAAAGACTGACGAACACCTATCTCGACTTCTAGTAGGTCTACAGGGTGCAACCGTACCCCAAAACGATATTTGAGAGTGCGCAGCATCGTCTTGATGCTCTCGTTCGGACTTCCTTCTAACCAAGCGCTCCATGATGTCCATTCCCGTGGATGAACGAGCACAAAGTCTGCGCCGTGCGCATCTAAGGACTTCAAGCGCTTGAAATTTATTAACTGAACGTGGAGTTGCAGTATAAGAAATCGAAGAAGATCTGACACCTACAGCATTACATAGATATTCTTGCTCGGTGGCGTACAAGACGTATGCATATCGTGCGTCTTTATCTGGGACTCAACTAGAAACCTGAAAATAGGACGCGAGAAGAAGGATGGCAGAGACGAATACAAGCGCGCATAGTGCGATCCTACGTGTGCGTAGGTGCATGAGATTGTCGCGTACCCGCGTTCGTGGTGGTCTAAAACAAGCAGCAAGTGGATGATGATGTGGCAACCCTTGATCGGCCCGATTATCCGGAAGGTAGCTTGGACCCGGAATGGGTACGTACGTCTTGTAGATCCACGCGTCAAAGCGCGATGATGAGCACGAGCGCAATGAATGACACTGTCCATCCATATTGAACTGTGGCGTGGCTAAGCCCTAATCCCTCAAACATATGTCAAGAGTGCCGAAGAACACGAACGCGTACGTATATCCTGGAGTTGGCGCAGCATCAAGCTCTCGGGTGTGGCGGGCAGAATGCCAAGAGGCTGGCGCAGTCCTGGTTGGGGTTCCGAGTGGCTAATCCGGAAAATACGCGCGATATCCCTGCTTGTACAACCTTACATCCATACAGATCCATAATCAGGACCGACACCAAGGGTTTGCTTATCCCAACGGTACTGTCTCTGTAGCATAATATCTTGCTAGTCATCCCCCATGGGAAAGCGAAGCGATGGGGATTCAGGTACGGCGCTCGGCTACTGGCATAGCCGGACTTCGCTTCTTATTGGGGGAACACGATCACCAAAAATATTCCCTTCTCTCTCCGGAACCATTACATATGGCCTCCGCCCTGCTCGACACGCTGCTGGGCTTCCTCAGGACGCTGCCCTCACCGACGAAATACGTCTTGGGATTCTTGCTGTTGATAAACATCCGGTCGTTTCCTCTCGTGTGGCATTGTGCGTTATTCGGTTTCCATTTGCTTATCGGAATGACCTGACGTGACCCAACCTTGACAGTCCGTGTCCTACCGGAGTTTATCGCGTTCAAGCTGAGGAAGAAGGTTTTCGGGTTGACGCAAAAGTACAAGAGTATAGAGGCGCAGAAGAAGGCGTCGCAGGCGTGGTGGGATCGCGCGTCGCCCATTGGGACGAAGCCGTTTGAGGCCGTGCTGCGATATGATTGCTTTGCTAGTGCGTATTCATTCGTCCTCGTTTGACGCCATGAGCTGATGTTCCTTGCAGCCATAGACGACTCTGACTTTAACTTGCATCTGAGCAACTCGTCATACGCCAAGGCGCGTCCAATCTAAGACTACGCTTTCGATGACTGACGTATCGCATTGCAGGCGCTGGATCCAGTCCGTTTCCGATGGGCCATCCAGTTCATGCCCCAGCTATTCCGTGAAGACATCGGCGGTGTCCTTCCTCTCGGTGGTGAGCCTACCAATACCCATCTACTCGGCGTTCCCGCCATAACCCATTTCCATCGCAGCCACGCACTTTCTCTTCATTCGCGAAATACCCATGCTCGTGTCCTACGAAGTCCGCATATACATCGCGTCCTGGGGCGATAAATGGGTGCGTCTCTTCCTCTATCCCATTTATTTACACGGCTGACGCCAGCATAGATGTACGCCTACGCGAAATTCGTATCCAAAAGCAAAAAGCGGCCACAAAAAGCCTCCCCGGGGACGATCAGCACTATCACCGCGCCCACGCCCTCCACGAGCACCCCGACGGACCTGAACGCCCTCGCGGCCAAGCTCGCGCAGGAAGACGAACCCGATGGCGCGCTTGTGCACTGCATCTCCGTGTCCCAACTGTGCTTCAAGATCGGGCGGGTCACTGTCCCGCCTGCGCTGATCCTAGCATTGAACGGGTTCACGGCCAAGGACGGGCATGATCATAAGAGCCCCCCAAAGGCGTATGTGAAGCTGCGCGAGATGGGGAAGGGTCTGAGGGCTTTCTTGACGGGCGGGTGGAGGGCAGAGGAGGAGAGGTGGTGGGAGGAGGAGCTTGGTGGCTCGGGTGGGGAGGTGAAGGAGAGGTTGAAGGATATGGAGGGGATTAGGCTGGGGATGGAGAGTTTGAAGACGTATTGAGATATTTTGTAGGAGGAGGTTTTGGATAGATCTATACCATGATTAGAATATGTTTTGTAGACTTTGGAGGCGATGTCTACATCGCTACTAATGCCATTTCGTGTTATTTCCTTATGAACGACGTGAAGTTGTCGGATGCTCAGGCCGGCAGAGGTACTGAGAAGGATGCCGAGCATTGCTCATTAGCAGTAGGTCGGATTCAACGTGGGTCTTAGGGAAAGATCTTCAACGATGAATGGAGGAGCGTGACGAAACGCGTCTCGGCGCATGATACTTAATCATCCTTTCAGTGCTTTTTTTCTGTCGTTCGTGTTCGATATCCTCCTTTCGGGCCTCTATTATCAAAGACTGTGGGATGTCCCACGGGGTGCGAGCGCAGCAAGCAACCTCATACTCCCAGCCCATTACGCTCCTTTGTCTTGTAAATACTGTAATGGTCAAACAATGTAGTATTACTATGTAAGTCTATATGATCGGCGGCGCGACGAGGGACAGCAGCTGTTAAATAGCAGCCAAAAAGTGACCATACAGCAACGTAGGGCTAGATAAAAATACTGTCAAGTCCACTGAGGATACTGCGCCCGTGTTGCACGACCGAATGTGCTGAAAAGGCGACAGAACCATAGCTAACCATGGAAAAGGCTACGGTTGACCGAGAATCACTGTTCAAAAGGGAGCATCACGCGTATGGGGTAATAAAAGGGCTCTGTACTCAGTATGAGGGAAATTCATTGAGAATTGACGACGATACGGGTGATACAGCCCAAATGCCATCTCTGCTTCAGACAGTTTGTACTTGTTTACGTGACACCAAAGCCCATTGCTGACCTCACACACCAAACCGGTTGCTCGCTGCGCTCGCAATGAGGTCCGTATCTTATTTCAAGACTTCAGGGTTCGATAGCACCGGTCATCGTCCACTTGTTTCCTGCACCTTTACCTCGGATTCTAGTTGTCACTTGGAGAACCCGATTCTACGCCATCTCCCATTAAAATGTTGCGATGCTTTATTTAAATTCAAGGGTTCTGACAGCCAACACGAACACGTACGTCTTCGGATCTTCACTTCGAAGCCATCCATCCCCCTGGGCCCTGGCACTTCTTCTCCATCTGATCCTCGCGGCATCTTCACCACCGTAAATCCATTCTAGACCGTAATGCGGCGCCAAGTTTACGTGTATGTATGTCACTGCGCGACCTCTGTGCGGCTCTTTCACTGACTAGAGTATACAGTAGACCAACGCCGGTATTATTTCGGTGCCAATAATATTCACATCGTCCATGCCACCCGGTCTGAACGGTCCAATATTATCCGTATCCGCGCAGCGAGGAAAGCGGCGGTCTTCCGGCATATGAAGAAGCCTTTATGGTTCTCCTTCCCCGTACGACGCCTCTCGTGATATGGAGCGCTTATCGTATGACCGCTAGTCGGCCGATGCAAGTGCGATAGATATCGGCGGTGCAGAGGGAGATGAGCGATGAATGGTGATGGGCAAAACACTGAGTAGCATTATAGCAGAAGGAAGTGAGAGGTGGGAGCGAGAACGGGATTGGAAAGAACTAATAGATACAATAACGTGGGGTTTCGGGGCACGGGGACGGAGGGAGGCTAGCGGGAGCGTGAATGACATGAGTAACGGTGGATGGATATCGATGACTGAGCGACGGAAGGTGGGTGGGTCACCGCCGCATGCCCTCAAGTGCAACGCGCCTCTCCAAAAACACGACGCCATGCTCCTCCTCATACCGCGTCGAAGCGTCGTCCACGACGAGCAGGATGCGCACCTCCGCGGGGTGCACCGTCGTGCTCCCCGCGTGCCGGAAGATGGAGATGAACTCGTGCCGGAAGACGTGCAGTGTGATCAGCTCGGTGGGTGTGGGGGTTTCGGAATCGGAATCTACGAGCGCGTTCAATGGTGATTATAGGCAGGTGGGTTAGAGGAAAGAAGGAAACGTACCAGCAAGCCGCACGAGATGCACACCACCACCGGCGCTTTTGAGACGCGCAAACGCAAACTTGCCCACCGGCGGCGGGGGCGCAAAGTGGCATGTCTTGTTCGTGCGCGGTACTATGGGCATGGTCACTGTGGCAGTGGCAGTGGTCGTGGCCATCTCTTTTTGGAGGAAGATAGAGAAGGAAGTAGAAATATAAAAGAAGGCAGAAGCTAACAGCACCTCAATATATTTAGCTGGGCGCGTGCCAGGGTAGCGCGGGGTATTTTGAGCCCGGGTACCCTAGTACGATGGATCATGGAACGCGAATGGAACGTAAGGAAGACATGAGTCATCGACGCGAGGATCCCAGCCGCCGGCAGGGATAGCATGCTACTCGTGCTCCATCGGTCGTGTATTCTTTATGAGATATAGCCACATAAAATGCGGATAGTAGCCACATCGCAGCGAGGAGGGAGCGTGTTGAGTGGAGTGGGATAACGTGTAACGTGGGAAGAACTGCGGACGCCGGCGTGGCGTGGGTCGTGACGTGCAGAACGCCGTTGCCGCGTGTGATTGGGCGGACACAGACAGCACTGGGCGGTTACTAAAAATAGCGTTAAAGAGGGCGCGGCCCCGCTGTTTTAAGTAGCAGGACCGAATAAGCCGGCCATGAGGGGGTTATAGTGGGAGCATGTGTGAGTCGCAGGAGACGTGAGGCGCAAGGAGGATTGAAATTAAAAAGTAAGTTCCTTGACTAGAACAAAGAACATGGCGGTAAAGCAGATCTGGGCTTGAGAGCGTTTATTTAGGGTTACGGTCAACCAATCGAACACAGATACCATCCCCAATCGATTGTTCAGCCCAGCACGTTCTAGCCGTACATAGGCACTATCGCCTCCTTCTATCGTTGGCCCAGACAATCCTCCGCTGTTGAGCAATGAGAGTCAAGGCCTTCTGCAGTTCTAGGTATGACGCAGAGCGATCGCGCAGATCTCTAATCAAATTCGCGGATTAGATCCGCAGAGCGAGGAACGAATACCATTGTTTTCCACGAGCACTAGGAAACAAAATGCAAGATCCATCTCAAAGCAAGTCCATCTCAAAGCAAGCGTGTTTAGGTGGGAAGTACAACGAGCTTTTGTCCCAAAGTTTGGTAGTACAATTCCATCAATTCGGATCTACCGTTTCAAAGCATCAGCACCACCTTCGCACAAAACAAAAGGAAAACCGACCCACATCCTACTGATTCCCCAACCTCTGCCCGGACCCCCAATTATACCCCGTCGTCCTCGTCTGCCTCGGCTGCTCCCTATTCCTCGGCGGAAACACATGAACCGCACTCCCTCCCCCTCCCGCTCCTCCTCCAGTCGCCTGAGGACTCGTCCCAAACCACGCCCTAACACCCGCCGGCGCCCTCGCCCACCTCGCCCCTCCACCTTCTCCCCCACCAACCGCCCAAACCCTCCACCACCACAAATGGCCCACCATCGTGCCCACCGCGGCCCTCGCCACGGCCGCGGGGCCGCCCATGAGCAGCTCGAGCGCGAGCATCGTGTAGGGGAGGTACTTCACCGGGACGGTGAGGACGCCGAAGAGGGAGGAGGACGCGCCGGGGGGTGCGCGCGCGGAGGAGAGGTATTGCAGGCAGTGCATGAGCGGGCGGAGGAATGTGCTGGGCGCGAGGGGCGTGGAGAGGGTGATGATGAGGATGCAGGCGAAGAAGAGCTGGTAGGCGAGGTCGGCGGAGGTGGGGTAGGAGGTTTCGAGGGTGTTGGATGTTTGGCTGTGGAGGGGTTGTGAGGGAGGGTAAGGGAGGAGAGGGGGAGAGACGTACTAGAGCATCGCGACTTCGAAGATAAAGTTGATTCCGGCACCTACACAGATGTCATTTGGTGAGCTTGGGTAGGACGACAGCGGCGGCATACTCACTTCCGAAAAAGAAACTCGTGTAGAGGCGCCATATCTAAATCCATCAGCACCAAAACACACAGTATAAAACCCTAGGAGAAGGGAAGCACCTGCAGTTTCCCAAATACCGCACTCGGATGATATAGCAGCGTGTACGGGGAAATGAGGTTCAACAAGTACGGTATAGTCGTGCCCACTAGGGAGAGCGTGAGGAAGCGCGTTACGGGCGGGATCTTGCGCAGCTCGGCGACGATAGAGTCCGCCATGGTGTTTGGTTTTTGGGAGAGAGAACTGACGTGTTTCTTAGTCAGCGTCCGGAACTATTTGGAGGTGTTGTTTGGTTCAGAGGGTGTTGGACAACTTTCCTCGGCTTGGAATACAGACGGGAGTCCTAAAAGACTGACGCCTACCCAAAGACTTGTGTGCATTCCGCATTCTAGCCATCCGTCTTTCCCGTCAGCGACTTTGTATTACGAAACAGTGCGCACAGATCGTCGGTTTCTTGCATTATGACTTCTATTTCCTTGTCAAGGAAAGTAAGTGTATAGCTGATACAGTTTACCTCCACACGCGGTACCGACTTCCTTACAGTCATGGCTACCGTCATGGTGATCTTTCCAATGCCACGAAAGACTCACGCAGCGATACTCTTGCAACTTCTACATTTCCCAAACAGTAGTCTGTACACATATCACCCACAAAAAACCCAAAATAACTGATCCGCATAACATACATACCCTCCCTCCCTCCCTCCTCCAAAATCAAACCGTAACCATCCTCAACACCCCCCTTCCCCAATCCACCACCAACCCCCTAAACAACACCCTCCCCCCCAAATAATCCACCCTCTTAACCCCCCTCACCCGCTCCTCCTCCCTCCCCCCACACCGCCTCCTCCACCACCTCCCCACCTCCCGCCTCTCCGCCTCCCCCAGCCTCCCCCAATCCTCATGGCTAATACTCAACTGCATATACCTATACACCCACAGCAGCACATCACCCAGTGTGAGAGGCGTAGACCCCGTGCCGATGACCATGGGCCACGGACAGGCGTCGTGCGCGAGGTGAAGGGCGTAGCACGGCGGGTGTGTGGCGGGCGCGGAGAGGTCGGGGAGCGTGAGCGGGATACGCGCGCCGGTGGGGGAGAGGATGCGCATGGGCGCAAAGAGCGTCGTGGATAGGTCGAACCAGAGGTCGGACCGGGGATGCGCGCCGTCGAGCCACGGATGGAGCTGGTGTGGGCGTGCTTGGGGCGGGGGCGGGGTGTAGAGGTTGTAGAGGGAGTATGGGTAGTAGTTCAAGTTATTTGCGATTCCCCCGAGCGGCGGAATCTCTGGTTGTGTTGGTGTTTGGGGATATGGATACGGATAGGGATGCTGATATGGATACGCGTAAGGATATTGACTCTGAGGCCATCCTGCTCCTGCATTAGGCTCATAGTAAGAATCGTCGGCAGCAGGCGGGAGCGGGACGTGGGCGGTGTAGGGCGAGGGCGTACCAGGGAACAGAGACGGGCTGGGTATGAATGGGGAGTAGGGAGGAGTAGCGAAAGCAAGCGGCTCGCTTGTCGGTGTGAATACGAATGCCCCAGACATGGTGGTAGAAAGTAGGATGCGATGGGATGGGCGGTACCTGGAAAGACGTGGGCGCCTATACTCGGAAAGTGAATATGCTAGTGCAAGAGCTTAATGGATGTGTGTGTCCGCGTGCGAGGGTAACTGGATGTGGGATGTAGATTTCTTCTGTAGGCTGAGAAAGGCGTTCCACCGTACGTGTATATGTGTGTCCTTGCTGAGTTAGGACTGGAATAGAAAAGGATGACTAGGATGGAGTCGGTACCGTATGCTCTACGCAATATCGTTAGTAAGAGAAGGAGAACGCGTAGCTAGTGCGCTTCCTTACTATTTATCGATACCACTTAGGCGCCTAACTGGTACACCGTGTATCTGTATCGGTATTTGGTATGAATCACGGTCTTTTGCCGTTAGATGTGGACGATAACGTCCAATAGGCTGTCGCTAGCAGATGAGAAGCAGAAGCAAAAAAGAAACGCGATCGCAATCAATCGGTCGCAGCGGGAAGAAACCTGCATGAGGCATCCGATTCCCACGGCGCGCAACGTCAACCCATTTAGGGAACAGATATCCATGAATCCGGCATGCCACATCCAAGGTAATATATACATTGCAAAGCTGATTAACAAAAATACAGTAACGATACCACCACTCACTCCTCGACGTCAAAAATCTCATCGCCCTCCATAATGCCCTTTACCACAACGACACTCCCGGCCCTACTCCTGCCCGTTCCACTCAGACTCCCCGCCCTACTCCTTACCAAACTGCCTGACTCTGCCACGCGTCTCTCCACACTCCCACCACGTCTACTCGTTGTACTATTCCTCCTCGATGAATACTCGGCCGAGCTTCTCCTACTATGGCCTATGTCGTCTCCGTTGGTAAATGTGACTACCGGAGATCCGAATGAGCTTGAGAGAGAGGGCGGGGGCACGGAGGGGTATGTGAGGGTGTGGGTGTGTGGGCCGGGGAAGTGTGCAAGGGCATGGTGCGAGGCGGGGGACGTCATGTTGGTTTGGAGAGATGTGGAGGGGAGGAAGGGCGAGGGCGAGGGTGGGGGAGAGGAGCTTGTTGATATTGAGGAGGAGGATGTCAAGTAGGATTGGGGTTGGGAGGGGACGCGTCTGATTGACGAGGAGGGTCTGCTCTGAGTTTGTGTGTTGGAGGCGGAAGAGTTTGGATGCTGCTGGAGGCCTATCAGGTTGTCGATGGGTATGCCGAGCTACACCAAAGTCCGTTAGAAAAGAAAGAAAGGGCGGGGAAAGGGAAGAACATACCCGCATACGCAACTCGATGAGCTCTTCCCTATAGACATCATTCGTCCTGACCACCTGCAAATAGTCACGCTCCGTCTCCGCCAGCCTCAACCTCAACGCCTCATTCTCCCGCCTCAGCCCATCTACCAGCACATCCCCACCATCAGGCGTGCGACGCATAGCCCACATAACCCGCTCACCCTCCGCCTCCAATTCGTTCTCCATATCCACTTTCTCTTGCCGCGCGAGCACCTATCACCGCCCATTTAGCGTTCGGTTCCAAATAGAAAGATGGGTTACAATTACCAGCTTGCGTGCCAGAACGTTTGTTAGGCGCTCCTCCTCCGCCTCGTACGAATTGATGAGGTCCTGCCGTTCCTGCTGCTCGCTCCGGAAAGGACGCGGCATGTCGTCGTAGTTCCCGCCGTTTGTGGACGGCCCGGGTGCATCGAGCATGAACGCTGCTGGGTGGACGATAGGCGAGGACGCCCGCATGACAGCCTCGGCGCCTAAATGACTATAATAAGTCAAGGCGCTACACGGTGACTCGATCTCGGTCCCGAGAATAGAGCGAGACACCTCTCCACAGCAGTCGAGTGCAATTCTCCGCGCTCGTCGTCGTCGTCTGCAAAAAACCAAGGCCCGCCCGGCTTTCCCGGTCCATAAACAAACCCTAACCCCATCCAACATTGCATTGCGTCATAGCCCCTGTTACAGTTACACGCCTTTGTTACGACCACCATCACGCGCACATAACCCATACATACCCCACCGACGAAGACTATACCCCCAGCCACAATGCCCCCTACGACCAACGCGCATCCCCCGAAGCCCGCCCCGACTAAAGCAGCACCCACCAACATCAAGCTCCTCCTCATCGGCAACTCCTCCGTCGGCAAATCCTCTTTGCTCCTGCGCTTCAGCGACGAGGCGTGGCTCCCCGAGGACGAAGCCTCCGCTACCATCGGTGTCGACTTTCGTGTACATCGCATGTCTGTCGTCTTGGACGATAACGCCCCGATTGATGTCAAATTGAGTATATGGGATACAGCGGGCCAAGAGCGCTTCCGCACCATCACGGCCTCGTATTATCGCGGTGCGCAGGGTGTCGTCTTGGTGTATGACGTTGCGAGTCGAGAGAGCTTTGAGAGTCTTCCGAGGTGGTGGGACGAGTTGGAGACTTATCTGGGTGGAGAGGGAAGAGATGGGGTGGTTAAGATTGTTGTGGGGAATAAAGTAGACAAGGTGCGTTTCCTTCTCTCTTGAAGATGGAGATTGATCAGCGGCGTATACAGGAATTCTCCCGTGAAGTATCCACAGCAGAGGGACAGGCGTTCGCCACGCGCATGGGGTGTTTCTTTGTAGAGTCGTCGGCAAAGACGGATGTTGGTGTCACGGAGGCGTTTACCGAGGTGGTTAAGCGCATTTTGATTAATAATATAGCAAAGGGTGTGTCTCTTCCCTCTCCTTCCTTCACTCCCCATGCTAATGCACACGCAGGCACCTCCAATACAACGGGTTGGCGCACGGATCACGGGCGGGGCGGTGTTCCAGGCGGAGTACAGGTTGTTGGCGCCCCAGAGCAAGCTGCAGGAGGGTGCGCGTGCTAGAGGATTCGTTGTGGCTTATACACGATACATACATACACTTATCAACTCGCCACGCATACCATCATCATCATCATCTACATATATACTTGATAGCGACTAATTTAATGTACAGCAGGTCCACGGCTTTAACGGTAGCTGAAGTGGAAGTGTGGCGATGACGGCAGGCAAGAAGGGTGGCAGTGCCACTGCTTTGGACTTCCATCACGATCACGCCTTGCATTTCATCTCCGTTTGGTTTCGTTGCACGCTGCACCATACCGTCTTTTCCGCTTTTCTCTTCTCGTGCTCTCTGGACGAACGTGCCTTGGCCCTTGTTTCTGATATCGAGGACATCAGAAACTTTTTCTGCGTCGCAAGAAGACAGCTTTCTAAATCTGCGTCCAACGTGCGTGGTAGCGCGTCTGGTTACGGGCAGCGACTTTTCTTAACTGGCGACTAGTGTCATTCACTTGGGCCATTACAGTCAAATTCCCGCCCGTCCTTATAGGCTTTACTCACCCACGGTTCTTCTTCTGATGCCACCCGTCGTCGTAATCCTCACCATGCAACGTGTCACCCACCACATGCCGTAGTATCACGTTGCGTACTTAAGAAGAAGCAGAAGGAGGTTGACGTGCACCTTCCGTTAGGCTTTTCCCCACCATGCGCGCCTTCCTCTCCATCCCCATACTCAGCCTGAGCCTAGGAGCATCCGCGCTCCGCCTGGCGACATGGAACCTCCGCTTCGACTCCCAGCCGAACAACATCTCCGTCGCTGACACGCTCGCGGCGCTCCCCTCGCCGCTCGACGAGCCGCAGTACCTCACGATTAGGACTGGGGCAGAGCAGCCGTGGAGCACGCGCCGCGTGCGCGTCGCGGAGTGGCTTAAGCGGATGGAGGTGGATGCGTTTGGTGAGTCCTCCTACTCCCTACCTTCAATTCAACATGTTGTACGTACTAATCTCTTTGTGTGCAGGCATCCAAGAAGGCCTCGTGCGCCAAGTCAACGACCTCCAAGAGCTCTTCGGCTCCTCATGGGCGCACATCGGCGTAGGCCGGGACGACGGCATAACCTCTGGGGAATACAGTGCCATATTCTGGAACACCCAATCTCTCTCCCTCCAAGCGAACGACACGTTCTGGCTCTCGCAGACGCCGCTGGAGCCGAGCAAGTTTCCGGGGGCGGGGAGTGTAAGGTTGGCTACGTATGCTAGGTTTCACCAAGTCGCGGATGGTGTGGAGGAGGAGGGAGAGAGGAAGAACGTGACGATTCTGAATACGCATTTTGACGACCAGTCGAATGCGCAGAGGGAGCTGGGCGCGTCGATGTTGTTGTTGAGGGCGAGGTATGAGGCTGTGAATAGCAAGGGCGCGGTCCTTGTTACGGGGGATTTTAATAGGTGCGTCATCCTCCTCCTCGTTTAATTGAGTAGTATGTGCTCACAGAGATTATGTATGTGTGTCATAGTCCACCAACAGGAAACTCCTCCGAAGGCTACTCAATCATCACAGGCGCCCTCGCGCCCGTCTCATCCATAAACGCCACATGGGCCGCGACATACCCTGTCCCCTCTGATCAGGAGCCAAACTTTGTTATGCAAGACCTGAGAGGCCAGGCTCCCGTTCCGCTCGTATCAGAAAGATACGCGACGTACACGGGTTTCACGGCCCCGAACGACGCGACGTCGGGCCCGTGGAAGAGGATCGATTTCGTGTTTGGGGGGAGCAATGGAGGGTGGGAGGCGAGGGCGTATGCGGTGGAGGATGTGAGGGGCGATGATGGCTTGTTGGCGAGCGATCATAGGCCGACGGTGGTGGATTTGGGGGTGTGAGGGTTTTGGGAAGTATGGGAAGTGAGGGCAGAATGATTGAACTTGTTGTATTGTGAAGACATTTTGGGCATGTAATACTGGACGGTCTACTAAAGCTACTCTTTCTCGGGCTTTACAGTGAATGAATTGAAGCTAAATGACAATGTTACTTCGGATTGTATGCGAAGTCTTTCAATAATTTATCAGTGCTATTCCCAGCTGTGATACCACCTCAGTTATCCGCCAGTTTATGTCCACCGTGAGCGCCCATGAGTGTGGTTTCTGAAAAGAGAAAGCCAAAGAAACATCAATATTGCAGTACTTTGCATTGTCGAACTGGCTTGAACAATGAACAAGATGCGAAGCGCTGAATTTGCCCACAGAGATCTGAGCGATCAAGTTGCAGAAGTACAGTCTTTCACAAGCTCATTAGTGCTTCTCCGTCCAGTTCATATCCACTGCCGCGAGCTTGGGTGCTACAAGCAGGCATATTCTGTGTATCGTATTTGTCCGCCGGAAAGGGAAAGGAACGCGATCGAGTCTACTATGATCTTTCTTTATCGCCATCATCCATCAGGCGCGAAATCACTCTGTTGCTAAACCCATGTCATCCCTCAAAATTAAACTACGCGTGTGAGCGGCGCGCCTTCGGGGCGCCGCCTCGAGATGGCCGGGGGTAAACAACCCCATCTTCCACGTCGCACATGGCCATCAGATGATACATGCCACCGGCACAAAGTTTTCACTGGCCCCCTCATTTATAAGCCCTCTACCGCTGTCGCCCCTACCTGCCTCCCTCTGCCCCACACTTCCCCACAGTCTGAGTGATGTCCGCTCCTCCCATCGACGAAAAACGCGCCGATGACAAGGACGGCGAAACGATTATTACGAATGAGGACGAGCAGATCCCCGCCGCGCACGACGATTTCCCAGACGGCGGGTTGAGGGCTTGGTTGGTCGTTACTGGTGTACGTAGTATACATGCCTTCAAGCTTTCTTCTCTTTCTGCTTCGCTAACGACCGCCTGTTCAAAGGCAATGTGCAACACTTTCACGACGTAAGCATCCCCTCCCCGCCCAGGTTGTTGTGGTCATCTGCTCTCTGCACGTTCACAAGCTCATTTCGTGTTTATTATAGATTCGGATACGTCAATTCGTGGGGTGTACGTCGTGTATACGCTATATTTGGATTGAGGCTCAAAGGATATGTGTATGATAGGTTTTCCAATCCTATTATCAGACTGATATCTTGAAGGATACGCCTCCTTCTAATATGTGCGTTATGTCTTATGTTTTCTGATGTAAAGAGTGAAGGCTGAACGCGTGTAGTGCGTGGATAGGATCCGTACAATACTCACTGGTCTTCTTCCCCGGGCTGGTCGCCGGCCGTCTATTCGACTTAGGCTACTTTCGACCTCTGTTTCTAGGATGTAGTGCGCTTCTGGTTACAGCGACGTTTCTCGTCGCAGAGTGTCACGAATACTGGCAGTTCCTACTATGTCAAGGCTTTGCTGTTGGTGTGCGTCCGATTCCCATTCGTTTTCCGTGATGTATGCTGATGGGGATTGGACAGCTCGCGTGTGGAGGAATCATGAATCCCACCACAGCCGTAATAGCACATTGGTTTAAACGCAGAAGAGGACTCGCGATGGGTCTGATGGCTATGGGATCATCTTTCGGAGGCACACTCATCCCCATCGCTGCAAGGAACCTCATCCCCAAAGTCGGGTACGTGTTCCACCACGACCACATCTTTCTTTTCCTTTGCTCATTGAATTATCTTTCTCCAGCTTCCCATGGACAATGCGCATAATCGGTTTCATCCTCCTCCTCGGCCTCGGCATCGCCAACCTGCTCGTCAAACGCCGTTTTCCGCCCATCACAGCCCCCGGCGGACTCTTCAACCTTCGCGCCTTCCGCTCCCCCGCGTTCTCCTTCTACTGCGCCTCCACATTCGCGTCGTTCCTAGGCATATACACCGTCCTGACGTACATTGACGTCTCTGCCACGTCCCATGGCATAGACGAGAACTTTTCGTTCTACTTGGTGTCGATCGCTAATGCGTCTTCTGGATTGGGGCGGTATTGTGCGGGCATGTTGGCGGATAGAATTGGACCGATGAATGTGATGATTCCGTTTACGACTGTGGCGGCCGTCGTAACATTCGCATGGCCGTTTGCTGTGGATAAGGGAGGCTTGATCGCTATCGCGCTAGTCTATGGGTACGCGCAGCTTTTTTTCTCGTCCTTGAATCTCTTGCTAATCTCGTGTTAGCTTTGCATCGGGATCCTTCGTTTCGCTGCTCTCAAACCCGGTTATGGAATTCGGCGACGCGTCAGATGTGGGGAGGCGGATAGGAATGATGATGAGCATCCTGGCGCTTGGTGCGCTCGCTGGCCCGCCGATATCTGGTGCGATCAATACAGGAACGGGCGGGTTCGAGGCGGTGGGGTATTATGCAGGTAAGCTTCGCTTTCATACATACTCTCCGTGCTGAGACTGTCTTTCGCAGGCAGTGCAGTTCTTGTCGGTGTAGGCTTGATGCTTGTCAGTCGTTATTTCGTTTTGAAGGGTCTATACGGCAAGTTCTGAAGTAGATACATAGTTCAGATACTTGATCACAGAATCATAGATGTATTGCTGAACACCTAGTAGTGAACCGTAATGCATTAGTTTGTCGCATACAGGTATTCTTAACGAGATAGAGTAGGAAAGAAACACTGGTCAGAACCCAAAGCTTGATACCCGATGCAGAGTCTCCGGGATACCTGACACGATTTACATGCCCTCCATCACGAACCGCACTGGTGTTAATCCGATGACGATAACTCTTCACGCTGTACCCGTCGTCAAGGACGAGCTGGAGTTTCTGCGCGCTAAGGTCGACGATCCCGGTGCACGTTTTAACGAACTGAAATGCTTTATTGACGAATTGAAAATGCCAAAGTTTGCTCTTCGTACGCCTATAACGCTGGTCCGAAAGATACTCGTTCAGAATGTTCTATCTCGCGCTCGTGCTCTCCTTGCCTTACAGCCGATCTCTCAGGCCGATGCTGAACGACTTGACTCGCTAGTTGCCCTAAAGACGCATGAGCTTCTGGGATTCCCGTACCGCCCGTCGTCGAAGTTGCTTACCTTACCCGTCTCGGCCCATGGTTTCGAATTTCCCTCTATTGCCAGCGTGAACGCGTCGTTGGCTGTGGAAGGATTAGCCCGAGACCTGAACCACCACATAGCTGCTTACCATAAAATGGCATTGATTACTTTGGCGGACTGGCAGTGCTCCGTCAATCACTGCGTCAATCCGCTTGACGGTGCTGGTCTTGGTCGTACTTTCTCTCGACATCGGGGACGTCTTCCGTCTGCTTGGATTACGGCTCAGAAGGCGATGGCAAGTGCTGGCGTGAAGCTGGGTCTTCGTTCGACGGACCAGAGCCATGTCTTGCGAGGTGACATTAGCCTGACCCATGTATCAGCAATCTGTCGTGCCCGTGGAAAGGACGTACCACATGGGCGCACTTGGATTTCGCTACGCAAAAAGGGGGTGAGTCTACTCAGCCAAGTTGGTAGATGGAATGCTCGCACCTTTTTAGCTCGCGCTAACGCTCCTTTCCCCACCCATCGCGTGTCTGATCTGGGAGCCTCGGTCGCTTGGCAGAGGATGATTGATGTGTTTGAAGGTGTCCCATTGTCATGGTTCTTTACGGGATCTGAGGATCTGGTGAGACCTCGTGGGGAGCGTCGCGCAGCTGCTGAAAGCTGGATCCGTTGGATGGCATCGATATCGCGATTGTCGTCGTCGAAGGTGAAGTCCGAAAATAGTGACGTCACAGTCTGGGCGTCAGACGGATCAGCAAGTCCGGCGTCAGCGGGACTTCTTGATCCTAAAACTCTCATTGCGGCGGTCACTGGGCCTCGGACTCTTGTCATGCGCGTTGGTGGTACCTCCAAGTCGATTCTACACGCAGAGGTATTCGGACAGATTATGGATTCTCTAATAGCCACCGACCTCGAACCCGACGCTGATCACCGACTACTCACGGACCATTTGAACTCGGTACGATTTGTGAACGACGCTCAAACGGTCGTGGACATACAGCCTCGTCTCCGGAATTTACCTGGGCGCTCGTATTACCGGTGGCTTCTTTCTGTTTTGCAGCAAAACCGTCATCTGCATCTAGAGTACACTAAGGCTCATACTGACGGGGACTCGTTGGAATCGCGTCTCAACAGCGAGGCTGATCACTATGCTTCTGGTTCTCACTCTGTATCTGCTCATCTCCCTATCGCCCCTGAACCCACCTTTTTCATGAATGACTTTACTTTCTTCTCTGATACTCATGGCTGGATCGAGTCGGACATCAAAACTTACCTCGCCGCTGTCTTCACTCGTCGTACTTCGCGCGACTTTGGTTATGGACGAAAGTATCGGATGGCTACTTGGCTATACGATAAGCGTACACCTCCGTCATTTCCGTATACTCACGCTGTTTCAGCATATTCGGCGGCGGTCCAACTATATGCAAGGTCTGGCCAGCTGCCAGGCGCGGAAACAATGCACTCTCGGAACTACCTCGCATCAAGCTTATGCCGGTTTGGCTGTGTGGCGATCGAGGACATGCACCACACTTTCGTACACTGCCCTCGTTTCGTAACGCACCGCTCTGATGCGCTCAAGGATATTCGCCGAGTGACTGACAATGCAATCAAAACTGGGAACAAAGACTCCAAATCCTCCGACTTCCCTTTGCTCAAACACGCGGCTGAGTCCCTCTTCCTTGACGACCCGTTAATTTGGCCTCTTTCACTGACCCAGTTCTATTTAGGTCATGTTCCTCCCCTTGATGGGCTCATACCTCGGGGTGCCTTTTCTAGTGGCATTCTACGAGATAGGGTGCTCAGAAATATTCATTCTTCTTGGCACATTGTTTTCATTCGGCTTGCGGGACGCATCTGGGGCGATTACACACGTCGGATTGCCAAATCCAATGGCATATCCGCGCGTCGTTTCCGCGCAAGCAATTGAGTTTCTTTGATGTTCACTTTTCTCACCGATAACCCGGTAGCTTTCCTTGACGTGGGTTTTGTCCTCACTGAGGTTTTCCCCGCAAGGTTTTGAGGCACCCGTGGTCTGCGTCGACATTTACATATCATTTCTACTCTACACGGTCCGTCGGGGTGTCACTACCTTAGCTATTTAGTTAGTGTAGGCGGAATCTAAATTGTAACATTGTAACACGCTCCTGAACAGCTTGTCCTCCAATGCAGGAGGAAGATCAGCAGCGAATGCTCAAACTCGTTCATCTTATCACTCTCCTCGTCCTGATTCTGTTTCAGCTACGATTGACGAAAAGTAAAGACTCATTCCCACACAGATCCTTCAAAAATTTGGTTCAGCCCGTGCTCGAAACGGGGACCTTCTGTGCCAACACATCAGAGTAAGAATGTGAGACAGAAATCATAACCACTAGACCACTGAACCGTGGCGCTCAGCCCTTTGATACGAGGAGCAGGCATCTAGTAGATACAGGTCAGGATTTGCAACTAATGAACGGAGCGAGAAAGAGTTCCCATGGGAGTCAGCTAACAATGCAGGTCAGAGTCAAGAGAAGGGATTTCAACTTATCAAGTTGTGTGCGCAGAATCTGGTATTATGCTACATGTTCTATGGAATTTGTATGGAATGCCCGCGGCACTTCTCGTTGGAGAAATAATGCGCGCGGCCTTTGTCTATTCGCAACCTTTCGAGAGCGGAGATCATTGTCGGTACTGCATAGCACACCTTGATCCATCACACAAAAGACTATCACCGGGATAGTATGCTAGTAGTCAGTTGGACAGTGATCATAGAAGCAGGCATAATATGTATCCCAGTCTGTGTGAAGTACAGTATAAGAGTGGGATAATCGAGAATATAAGGTAAAATTGAACGAGAGTGAGAGGTGTAGTAGTATCTATGCGGGTAGAAAAGAATCATCGAGCAGCACCCAACCGGCGTCTGAGTCTACTCTAAAACTTGCCATAGAAGCCTTTCAACCCGAAATAGCGACTAACGAGCATCAAGCCGACGCCGAGAAGAACAGCACTACCTACAAAAGGAAGTCAGCACCGACAGAGTAGACATCTCTCAAGACAACGTACCAGCATAATACCCCACCGCTTCGAACCCACCAGTTCCAGAGTTTATCGCCCCCGAGATCGGCGGCCCCGCCAATCCACCAAGCGCCAAAATGCTCATCATCATCCCAATCCTCCTCCCCACATCCGTCGCGTCGCCAAACTCCATAACCGGGTTCGCCAAGAGCGACACGAACGAGCCTGATGCGAACCTTTCACAAAATACGATCAGCATCTAAATACACAACGACTCCAACGAAGAAGATCGTACCCATAAACAAGCGCAATAGCGATCAGGCCTCCCTTATTTACTGCAAACGGCCACGCAAACGTCACGATGGCCGCCACACTCGTAAACGGGATCATCACATTCATCGGCCCGATCCTATCCGCCAGTATCCCCGCACAATACCTCCCCAACCCCGACGAGGCATTAGCGATCGACACCAAGTAGAACGAAAAGTTCTCGTCTACGCCATGCGCAGTCGCCGAGACGTCAATGTACGTGAGGACGGTGTATATCCCTAGGAAAGAAACAAACGTCGAGGCGCAGTAGAACGAAAAGGCGGCGGAGCGGAAGGCGCGGAGGTTGAAGAGTCCGCCGGCGGTGGGGACGGGCGGGAAGCGGCGTCGGATGAGGAGGTTGGCGAGGCTCAAGCCGACGAGGAGGATGAATCCAATTATGCGCATTGTCCATGGGAAGCTATAGTGTGTATGTGAACGATGAATAATGTAGGACAAAGAAATGAGGCGGAGACCTACCCGACTTTAGGAATGAGATTGCGTGCGGCGATGGGGAGGAGCGTGCCCCCGAACGACGATCCCATTGCCATAACGCCCATAGCGAGCCCTCTCTTGCGTTTGAACCAGTGTGCGATTACCGCTGTCGTTGGGTTCATAATCCCTCCACACGCGAGCTGGTGAGTACTGTTTAAGCAAGGACGCAAACCAAAAAAAGAAGGCTGCTTGGGTACGTACACCAACAGCAAACCCTTGACAGAGCAGGAACTGCCAGTATTCATGACACTCTGCGACGAGAAATGTCGCCGTAACGAGAAGTGCACTGGATCCTAACAACAAAGGATGGAAATACCCCAGGTCGAACAGACGGCCGGCGACTAGAGCAGGGAGGAAGACAAGGGAGTATTGTATGGATCCTATCCACGCTCTAGACAGACATGACATTTAGTCCTCCGTCCCTACACGACAGAAAAACACACATATTAGACGGCGGCGTATCCTTCAGGATGTCACTCTGATAATACGATTGGAAAACCTGTACCACATCGTCAAACATAGCACACGAACGCGCCAAACAGGAAACGTACACCCCAGGAATTGACGTATCCGAATCTAAAAGAGCATCAGCAAGATATTTAGCTGTCAACGTGCGAAGAGCAGATGACCACAATAACCTGGATAGAGCGCTTACGTCGTGAATGTGTTGCACATCGCCTACATTAAGGGTGATCATTAGAAAACCGCGAGAAAGAAAAACAGTAAGAGTCACCCCGACAACGACCAACCATGCGCGTACCCCGCCATCTGGGAAATCGTCATGGACGGGAACGTGCTCGTCCGTATTCGCGTTCGAATCGACAGCGCCGTCCTTCTCGTTCTGCCGTATGGTGTCAAGAGAGACTTCTGGTTCAGACATGCTGGAGCAGGGAAGATGAAAGCGTTGGCTACAAGGGTACAGATAAATCACCCTTTTAAACGATTTCTTGGAGTTTCGGGAGGACATCCAGAGGCCCTATGACCGATGACCGAGGTGCCAAAAACTGGTGCGTCGCAAGGGCGCTGCCCGATGACCGAGGTCGAAGTACTGCTACTGGCAGCACTCGCCATCTTCTCACGATATGATGAAACGGGGAGGAGGCGCCGCGCCGGGGTTAACGTTGAACTACGCGTCGAAAGCGCGAATCTGGGTTGGTAGCATTTTGGTGCAAGATCTGTTGGCAGTAAGTAAGCTTCCACGGTCAAAAGTTGCAGTAGAATTCGCGCATACTTAGTTGAAAATGTATGCCTTCTTGATGAAAGTGACCGGAACTTCCGGACTGCAATGGTCCTCGCGGTCAGTGGGCCGCGTCACTGTTGGCCGGACTTGAGAGGTACTCACTTCACTGTGGTCCTCAATTTGGATTTCATTTGCGCGTTGTTCTTCGTCGCGCTTGAGGACAGCGTTTGTCTGGACGGTGCACGACTGTTCCGCCACAACGCGTGTGATGTGGCTGGAAAACGCTAGGTAACTCGATAACCTATTCCTATTTCTTGGGATTCTTTTGGCTGTGGAGAAAGTATCATTGTCATGTTAGCACCGGCGGGAGAAATCCATCTCGCGAGTGAAGTGATCTCGAAACTGAAGTAAATGTTGCATTTAAATGAAATCTGTATCTGGCTCGGAAAGAAAGAGGACGGAGTGGGAGGAGACAAGAAATGCAGGAGGCATGGGGCGGCGCACTTGATAGCTAAAGGATGCAAGCAGCGAAGGCGTGAAAGACTTGTTGATGGTTTATATTGCCGACCAAGGACATCCTGATATGGGGTAGAAAGATTATGTGGTCGGATAATTTACACAGATAGATACAGCCGATAATAGTACAATACGTCCTAAACTTCGGTGAGCGAGTATTCGTCAAGACAAATGAAAGTAAGTGTAGCGCACCTAATCAAAAGTCCTCGTCAGATCCAGCTCTGCCTACGACGCTGACGCTGCAACCGGTGCCATGGCGCCCATCCCGGCGCTCGTCGTGTTCATCGCCGTCGTCCCACCCACTCTCATCTCCGGTTGCATTCTGGGCTGCTGTTGCTCCGCCAGTAGTGGCGCCCTTTCGCCTTCCGCTTGATGCTCGTCATCGTCATCGGATGAACAGCGGCATCCAAGTATATTCTCCGTCCAAGTGTGTCCTATAGGCAAGAGCATCAGGAATATATACTACAGCGCGAGTCGAGGGGACGTACGCATGGTAATCCAGTCCAAGCACGCGCCGGCGCATACCGCACAGATGACGGCGCAACATTCAGAGCACGCATCGCTCATGTTGTCCTGCTGTCCCTTCTTGGCTTTAAATTTCGTTCCGTGGTGGCGTTAACTATCGGGACGAGTAGTCTTAAATGCGGTATGCCAGCTTTGTTGCGTGGTGTCCCAGGATGACGGTGGTTGGGAGCAGGTGGCGATGACATCATTATGGTGGCGGTGACAGATCTTTTGAGTGGATTTTGGACATCTTCTCAGTTAAGGTAGTCGAGGCGTAGGGGGCATGGGTGGGGCAAGCAGGGATATATAACGACATTGTATTAATTTCTATGCGGCTCAGTACAGTAATGGCAGTTTAACGAAGAGAGCTTCCCAAAAGCCCATTCATGGGGCGCGGGGCCAGCTCGATTGCTGGTATCGGATCCAATCTCTATACTATTCGGGGAGTCCGTCAGAGAACTTGAGAGAGAATCGACAGATTCATACAAGTGTGGGTGCTGAGTCGGCAGCACCGTCACCGAAATGTCCCGAAACTTTGAGAAATTTCTGGTAAAAGCGAAGTGACTTCGAATAGACATTGTCAACGTTGAGATCCCGTCTCGAAATCAAGAAGCACTCACGGCTGGCTTGATCGTTGGGCAAGGAAGACTCCTGACGCTGAAGAGTCACTGCTAATCCAGTCGACTTCATGGTGATGATCCACCAAAAGCAACAGGCGAGAGTTTGCAGTGAATGGCGAAAGGACACCAGCGCCCGGGGTAGGAGCATCTATGGAACCAGCTTCAACGACCGCCAGCTCAAGTAGCTGAAAATCAAAGGACCTCCATAAACAGAGTCGCCGCTTCAAAAAGGAGTGAAAACGCACTTGGAGGTGTCTTTGCTTATAACGCCTGAGACGTTCTGAAGACCTTGAATACCGCCAATAAAACGATAATCTGTGTAGTCGTTCTGCAAGAGATGGTCAAAGTCGTGACCAAGCCAAGGAATCAAAAGCAGCGAGCAAAGGTCCCAATAATGGCTCTACAGACCCCCGTTAGCGGTATTCGTGACCTTGATCCCGTTGTCGTCGTCGTCGTTCTACAAGGAGGCCAAGTCCGTAAAACACTCGTCGTCAAATGGACAACTCACAAAGAGGAACCTTGAATGCTGTTCATCTCGGACTGCTGTATTTTGTGATCTTCAATTCGGCAAATGCGGGGTGGTCCAGTAGACGTACTGCGAGCCGCGTTGCTCATACGCACGAGCGACCATTTTGGAGCACGTAGGGATCGGGACGCGCACTGCCCGCCATGGGGGACGCAGCATGTTGACGAAGAGAGCTACATCGGTTAGGTCTCCTTCGGCAAGGGAGAGCGCTCGAGGATGTTTTCATGCGCACTTACACCTTTAGGCCAACGGTGCTGGCGGACATGTTTATAGCATGGAAAGGAGATTGAGACGCCTTTTGCTTCCGTGTATGACGGGGTCACAATTTCGAGTCCAGGTCGCCTAGTCCGGAGAGAATGATAAACTGACATACTGTTCCTACAAAATGAATTAAATCGCAAGTATCTCGGAGCAGCAAGGAAGGGGTGCCACGTACAATGTGGTTGGTAGAGGTGCCGGTGCAATCAGCGAAACCTGCCGACTTTCCAGGCTGTGGGGGAATGCACGTCACGGCGACGTGCTCCTACCACACGGAGTCGGCAAGAGTGAGATTGCCGAGGGGGAAAGCAAGTGAGACCAAGTCGGACGCGTAAGAACTGGGGTAGTCACTCGATTTCCAGCAGGTTACATTACAGTACAAGATGGCGGCTACTTATACTGTAAGTAGGACTATAAATAAAAGGAGATATACCCGGGAGACGAGAGAGCAAACAGCGGCCGTACCAATCCAACGGACCGCGATGTCGGCGAGAGTAGCACAAGAGACGCGTCGCGTCAAACGAAGGTAAGAAGAGAAAGAGGAAATGCTGACAAAGCGTGATGCAATCACGCTTCCGTCACATACGCCCTCCGACGTTCAACTCCTTTGAACGTCTACCTTCATCTTCGTTTTCTTCTATTTCTGTGGCCATGTCTCCGTAGCGTTGACCGCCAATTCCTTCTTCTTCATTTTTTGGTTCTCCGCTCTGGTCCCGGTTAATCCTCTCTTGGTTCTGGTTCTGGTCTTCGTCTTCTGAGGTAGCGGCTGCGCTCAGCGCTTGCATATTCGCGCGCACTATTCCATCGAACTCGTTCGGAACGTGTCGGTGTCCATTCGCTTTGGGTATCTCCCCCAAGAACTCATCAAAGTCACCCATCGGTTCATCGGCCCATATCAAGCCCTCAGCGCGATTCATCAACGCGCCCTCCAGGAACCTCGCGCGCGTGTCACCACGGCGTTCAATCGCAGAGTTCCCCATGGAGACTTCTCCCGGAATGACTTCACGGTGCGTATCCGACCATCGTTCATTTCTGTTGATCTTTTCCAGATTCGACCTCTGCCTCTGGGGCACTGCCAGCGGATCCAGAACTCGTCTGTCTGTCTGCGTTGCACGGTCCCAGGATGACTCGGCTCGCCCTCCAGGGTGCCTAACGCATCTACGGCCTGTCATAAGGCTCGTATCCCCGTCATCGCGTCTGGCCCTTCTATTCGGCTTTCCAAGTTGCAATTGGCCAGAGACTCGACATGTCAATCGATCTTCAATCACGCTGGTGAGTTCTCCAGTTTGCCATTCCGCCGGTAAACTGATCTCTGCATTTTCTGCAGATCTATCACTTCGTTTCGCGGCGCCTGCATGGCCACTTTGAGCTCGACTGTGCTTCAGGTACTCGACGCGCCTTCCAGCACGCTTCAAGTCATTCTTATCGTGCATGATCAGCTTGTCCCTTTTCTTGACATCACGACTGATCTCTCGGACGTGCGATCTCTGCGACCGGTCAATAACGTGTCGCGATAGTCGATCTTCAAGCACATTGGTGAGTCGTTCAGTTTGGCTCCCGGCCTGTAAACTGACACCAAAATTTCTCGCAGCTCTGGTCTTGCGCGGTGCAGCACATGCATCCGGTAACCGAACTCGGTCTTTCCGGTACTCGACGCGCCCTCCAGCACGCTCTCCGGACCAAGAACTCTCCTTCGTTCTGGACGTAGACCGTGGGATAGGGTCGAGTGCCTGCTTCTGGCGTTTCGACTTCTGGTATTTACTGCCTTCTTTCGCAATAAATGTCTTATTCTTCCGAATTTCGCGTGAACCGTGAGTCCGCAAAATGTTCCGGGTACCCTCGCCCTCCTTTCGTTCTTCTCGGCCTCGAGGAACGAAATTATCTTCAGAAGGGGGGATATCAAAGGTCAATCCAGCCAATCCAATGGCAAATGAATTGATCTCTTCATCGATCTCTTCATCAGTGTCTTCCTGACCCTCAACAGAGTCGCAAAACTGGGCGATATGTCCCTGTTTTCGACACAGGAAACAACGGCCTTCGGCCATCAGTCGTTTTCTCATTACTGAAGACAACGGCGCAAATGGTATGTGCTCGTTGTCGCTCACCGACTCATTCTCCATAGAAGAGTCATCATCATCAGCATCATCATCATCTTCTTCAGATGTCGAGTTCTCTGGACAGGCGCGGGCGATATGACCACGCTTTCGACATATGAAACAACGACCTTGTTGCATCAAGATCTTTCGTTCACGAGTGGACAACTCCGAATCCTCCGATATAGGATCATAGTCTGACTCCGAGTTGTCTCTGGATTCAGACACGCCTTGGCTGCTGGAGTATAACTCATCTTGGCTATCAGCCACAGAGCTGGATTCTGACTCGTTGTCATATCCGCTGATTTCCAAGCTTCCAGGATTCGACTCTCGATACTTTCTAGAGTCAAGACTTCCACTGCTTCTGCTACCAGTTTCGAGTTCCGCGTCTGAATCTGGCTCTGTTCCTGGTTCGCTATTTCCAGGGCACGAAGCGACGCGATGGCCTCTCCTTCGGCATTTAAAGCATCGGCCTTCCGTCATCAAGATACGACGTTCTTGCCGGGATAACTCCGGCATACGAGATCGATTGTGGCGCTCATCGCCAGAATCGTTCAACGACTCATCATAGTCCGAGTCGTAATCCGTTGATCCGTCCTCCTGGACAGAAATGCCATCTGGATCCGTATCAGATTCATCACGCTGCATGGGGCAGAGTCGTGCAACATGTCCTCGCCGTTGACATAAGAAACAACGTCCTTCTGCCATCAACCGGCGTCGATCGTCTATTGACAGACCTGCGGGGTATGATTGTCGCTGGTCTGGGTCACCTCGTGAATCACTCGACGTGTCATCTCCGTCGTCAGAGCTGCTATAACCACGCTCTGAATCCGAGTCATCGGCTCGGATATTCTCGACCATCTCAATCAATTCAGCGGTCCTTTCAACCTGGCTGAATCTGGCGGTCTCCGGGTTCAGGTCATGTCGCCAAAGGCCTTGCTGGATGTAAACATTGAGGCCCGACCATAGCTTGTGAACGTGTTCACGTTCGTTCACGAGACCAACCGTATTAAACAATACACGGAGTTCACCGAGGTACTGTCTCACAGTTCTATCATCCTGCATCAAATCTTGCAGCTTTGCGCGCTGATCAAGACGAAATGTCAAAGGGAAACAGTAGTTGTAGAGCTCAATGAAGAACTCTCGAAGTCTCCACCGTCTGACATTGTCCGCCACAGAACTGACATAGAAGTCTCTAGCAGTTCCGGTCAAGAAGTGTGACAACTTTAGCGCTCTTCTCTTCTTCGGGACGCCGCCATCACGGACGTAGGCTGAACCTTCTGTCAAAAACTCCAGGAACATCTGAGCATCCGGAGATCCATCATACTTTGCAGGTGGATCCGGCTTCAAGATGTACTTGCGGCGTTCATGTCTCTTTCGGGACTTCCGAGACTGTTTACAGTGTCCTTTCTTGGACTTCCTCTTAGATCTGCGTGGATCAAAATCATCTGAACTCAAGTCAGACGATGACGACGAGACCGAACAGTCTGAATCTGTAGGTAAGGTCACTTCCGAGGTACTGCTCTCGGATGACTCTGAACTGGAGCTCGAACTTGAGCTTGAATCACTCGGAGGGTCGTTTCCATGACTCGCTTTGCTTCGTGATCTACTAGTTGGTCCACGAGCAGCCGATTCAATGTGCGCCACCATCAGATCATTGATGGGCTCGGAAACATTTCGGCGATGCTTCTCCTTGCGTCTAGCTTTCACGACCTTCTTGTTCTCATTCCAGGAGCGCTTACGACGCGTCCTGATCTCTGGAGATGCGCCCGTTGATGACCAAGAGGAAGAACTGGAGGAAGAGGCAGGTTTTGCAACCTGTTCCATCTTCATCAGTTTCTTGTCCTTCTCAGCCCATTTCATTCGCTTTCCGTGACCACTGGTACTATAACCAAGGCCTACAGGATGCCGGACATCCCTTTCTTCGTTCACTGCCTTATGCAATGATTTACGGGAGGCCTCAAACTCAGGCTCACAATCCCGGTCCATACCTCGTGTCTTGGACTTGACACGGTGTCGATGGCGACGGCGCTTTCGCCTGCCATCATTCTCACTGTCTCGGGGCTTAGAAGAATCCCCATCCTGTACGGCAGATGCTAGCAAATAAAATTTATTTTCTGCTGTACTTCGTGCTAACACTTGAGCACGGCTAGATGCTACCTCTTTCGGCGCATCCTTTCCGTGGCTAGAGCGACCAATGCTGCGCTTCCTAACCACCTTCCAAGGACCCATGTTATCATGATCCGCCAGCTCATCAGGCTGCGGTCGATCCCATCGTGTCGTCCGTACCACGCGTGAAGTACGCGACGAACACGTACTCGTCTCCGGAGACGCAGCGGCGACATCATCGGCGCGTCTCGACGAAATAATGCCTGCATCCTGAGTCGTGGCGATATCTTGGCGCATACGACTCCAAGGACCAGCAGTCTCCTCTAGTCCAGCAGTGATGTTGGTATCACCGCGACTTGAGAGGGCTCTCACCTCCGGCGGCGACTCGCGCTGCGGCAGAGAGACACTCGGGGCTACGCCATGCCGAGGTAATGCGGCCGTCTCCGCTGCTACTTCGCCACGCAACAGCGGGAAGACGCCGTTTCCAAAAGGAGATTCTAAAATATCATCAGTAATGGGATGCGGGGGTGAATACTCACCTGTATCCTCCGTGATGCGATTCTGAGACGATCCGTCGCGACTCGGAAAGTCAGAAATTGTCGCAGCTCGTCGTCGAGGTCCGTTACGACGCGAGGAGTCCTGGGTTCCGTAAGACATGTCTATAGTTGTCGGCCAATAGATAGAAGAAAGAAAAAGAATATGAAAAAAGCAAAGAGAATTTGCCGAGGATATCCGGGTTGATCAGACTCGAAGTCTCCAATTAGGCGGGTGTAGGATAGTTTGTCGAGAGAGGTGCCGGCCCAAGTTCAAAATATGTGGGGGAATGCACGTCACGGCGACGTGCTCCTACCACACGGAGTCGGCAAGAGTGAGATTGCCGAGGGGGAAAGCAAGTGAGACCAAGTCGGACGCGTAAGAACTGGGGTAGTCACTCGATTTCCAGCAGGTTACATTACAGTACAAGATGGCGGCTACTTATACTGTAAGTAGGACTATAAATAAAAGGAGATATACCCGGGAGACGAGAGAGCAAACAGCGGCCGTACCAATCCAACGGACCGCGATGTCGGCGAGAGTAGCACAAGAGACGCGTCGCGTCAAACGAAGGTAAGAAGAGAAAGAGGAAATGCTGACAAAGCGTGATGCAATCACGCTTCCGTCACACAGGCGCCCTTATTTTAAATGTGCGTAACTAAAGTCATTTCGTAAAGTCTGTTTAGAAAAGGTTCTAGTTTGACCACCGCTCTTACCTCGAGATTCATCGTTGCTACTTACTTGGAGATAAAAACCTACGTGAGATTCTGAGAATTCGAGCAAGTACCAAGCACTGAAATCGGGCGCGAGGGCGCTCTGAAAACACAAGGCTCATAAGGTTGCGTAATGGTTTTGTGTCTCCTGGCCATGATCCGATTCTGTTCCATGCCCAGAACACGGGGACGCCAAAAGGATCTTGGAGACGTGAACAGAGGCTGTACAGTCACAGTCAGACAAATCACGAGTAAATTCCCGTTGTGAAGGGACACGGGACAAAGAAGCATTACATGCCGAGAACACTGTAAGCCGCCGACCAAGTTGATTCCACCGTGTCTGAAGTGGTGGAATCAACCCGGAATTCTGGTCACGAATCGGTGAGAATCACTTGCGTACCGGGTGAAGCTGTACCTAGTTGAAGGCTGGTCGAAAGCTCGTGAAATTTGTGTATTTAAACCGGTGGGCTAGTAGGTGATTGATTCACCCTGTGATGGATTTTCAACCTTGTTTCGAGTGAATCTGAGCTGCTTACTGAGTGCAAGATACCTCTGTTTCTGGGGTGATTTCAGCTTGATTGCAGGTGAGGTTCACAGTAGAAAATCACTCCTTTCATGAGGTAAAATAGAGTGTATTGTAACCAGTAGATAGAGTAAGAAATACAGGTAGAAATTGGGCTGTATGCCTCGCGATGCAGCAAATGGATAGAATATCGAATATAGCACGTCGACTGTCCGGAACGTGATTCTGTAGGGTAGTAAATAATGTTATAATACGTATCTTGGAAGAGCTCGACGATCTACGCGTCTTCGTGGTCCACGTCGTTGTTCTCGGCATCGTTGTTCTCATGGTCGCTATCATCCTGACCGTGTTCCTCCTCATACTCTGTCACTCTCCTTTTGCGGTACTTGCGGGCATTCGCGATATGAACCTTGAGAGCCGCCGTGAGAGGCCAGTAGTTGGGAAAGCGCCGCTTCGTGAGGTACGGATTCTCCTTGACACACTGGAAGCAGTTAGATGGCATTGATCAGTGACATAGTAGCCACTTACCAGCTTGCAGACGTTGTCAACAACCGAGAGGTCCTGGTTCTTGTACGAGAGTCCGTAATCGATGCCGGCACGAGCAGCGTTGCGGCGAACGGAGGCCTGAAGGAGAAAGGTAATGATGGCTCGTCAACAGTGACAAACTTGAACACGCTTGACCACTTACCAGGAACTCGTTGTACTGGATGTCGTCGTCCATTTGCATCTCGGTTTGCAGACTATATCCTGTCCTGCCGTTGCCTGGTTCTCCCCTGGGCTTGTTGATAACGCGGATGACAGTGGCATTTTGGACAGGCGAGCCGTTTGCACTGTTCGCGTTCGGCGCCGCGTTCTGAGTCGTGCTGGTATTCTGAGGCCCGCTCTGGCCATTGGCAGCAGCACCGTTCTGGAGAAGCTGATCGATTTGTGCTTTGATCTGGTTAGTAAACGTGTCGTAGTAGGTATTAAATAGTACTAACCTTTGAGCCTAGCAAGTTCGGCCGCCCTAGCATCTGCCTCACTTCCATCGACGACGGCAGCGGCGGTGTTCCCATTAGCGGCTGGTACCAAGGGAGGGCGTGTCGGATCGTTGCCGTGCTGCTGTCCAGCGTTACTTGGCTGGTTCTCGGTACCGTGACCGCGTGCAGCATCTAAACACGGTCAACACTCTTGACGACTAGACGATGTGTTTATTGTACCGGTCGCTGACTTCCTCCTGCGTCCTCCGGTGTTCTCTATGAAATTTTAGCAACTCTATCGTGCATATCTGGATGTTCAGAGACGTACTAGACTTGTTGCCTTGGGTGGCGGCCCCGTTCCTGTTTCCTTGGCCTCGAGAATGAGCACCGGTGCTGTTAGCGGCGGCCTGTGTCGGATCTGTGGGGCGGGACAGTGTGGAAGTAGTGCGAGTCGGTGACATGTTGGAAAGACTTGTTGGCAGTGGAAGGTAGGAATGGGTAAGAGATAAG
>QLPD01001046.1:0-23543 GCA_003314085.1 Hymenopellis raphanipes | reverse complement strand
TCGTTTCATTCCTCACGTCTCACGACCTTGCTTTCCTGCACCATCGAAGCTCTGGTCTGATTCCTTCGAAAACGCTTGGATTTCTATAGGAATTTGCTCCGCGTATTTTCTCTCCAGCGGCCGTAAATCTGATACGGCTTGCTTCGTGATTCTTGTGGTTATCTTCTGCGTCTACTTGTGTTGTCTGCCTCTGGACTGCCGCTGTAACTTGCCTCGTACATATATAATACACGTCCTTGAGTCTCTCAATCTGCGTGAACGATGTCTTCAAGCGCTGTTCAAGGCGTTAAACGCAAGAAAGATGGTAAGGCCCGCACTACGGGTTCTCTCCAGACTCACGCGCCTCACGTCTCCATTACGTCTCACTATGACGAGGGAGCGGATCGATTCGTTCGACAGCGCATAGAACACACCTCTTCCGTGGAAGAACACGACGCCGTCGAGGACACTGACACTCTAGCCCGTGCAGCACAAACCGATGATTTTTCGTATCTACTGGGCCAGGCTATCATCCCGGAGGCCATCAGTGATGCTCACGACGACGGGACTAATGATGGTGTTCGCGTTAGCGTGTCCAAACCACGCAAGGTTTATGATAGTTCTGTAAGTTCCGACTTCTTCCCATGATCAACCGCAATTTAATGAATGTTAGCGTCATCCACTGAATGTTTGGCGTGGATTTCGACAGGGATTCCTTGAGCAGCTTCTCCGACTTGATGGAACGGCCGGTGCCGCCGGAAAGACCTGCCCTCGCTGCACTAAGGAGGAAAGTGTGGCGGAATATCGTTGTCGTGATAACGAGTGCTTCTCTCTAGGCCTCGTTTGTTCTGCATGCATTGTGGAGCATCATGAACATGCGCCGCTTCACTGGGTCGAGGTATGTCTTTCTTTTCATGAAAATGTTTCTTTTCTCACTGCTTACTCCCAGAAATGGACCGGAAGCTTTTTCAAGACAGTTTTCCTTCGTGATCTCGGTTTGACTGTCACACTCGGGCATTCCTCCGGTGGACTTTGCGCCTCACGCTGTAGAGTGAACTCTGCTTTCGTGGTTCTTCATACTAATGGGATACATGTCGTGAATGTGGGCTTCTGTGGATGCTTCGGGTCCGATCCCGATCCGGCGAATCAGACTTTGCAGGAATCTTGGTGGCCGGCAACGCCTCTTGCTCCTCAGACGGCAATAACATTTTCTCTTCTGCGCTTGGCGCACAGCGTGAACTCAAACGGTAAATTGCCGGCATGGGACTTATGGAAAAGTCTGGAGTTTCTCACTGAGGAGCGTACTGGAGTGAAGCCGCCGCAGCGCTACAAAGTACTTCTGCGCTGCCTACGGGAATGGCGGCACATTCTAATGTGTCTAGACGCGGGACGCGGACACGACCCCACGGGGATAGCTGGAACGCAGGGAGGCGAACTTGCTCTGGTCTGCCCCGCGTGTCCACAGCCTGGAATTAATATTCCAGATAACTGGGTGAGCTGCGAGAACAAGTACGTTTTGATGTTGTAACTTTCCGATGACATTCTGATGGGACTTAGCTGGAAGTACACCCTCTTCATCGCGGATGACTCCAATTTCCGTTTGAAGAACGCGATCGTTTCAAGTCCGGAACGTGACCCTCCATTGGGCAGTGGTTGGGCTTTCTTTGTCAAGGATGATGAATACCACGAGTATATTCTTAGATTTGCGTCGCAGGAAGACATGCAGAATTGTTCGGGCTTTGCGGCGATATCTTTGGCGAATCTCAAGAATGCCAAGGGTCTGCGTACCACGGGTGTGACAGGCGTTACGTGTGGGCGCCACGGGTGCTGGTTACCGAATGGAATAGGAAACCTGCAGCGCGGTGAAAGGTGAGCCCGCACTATTGGATTGAAGCGTATATCTTCTGACATGTATTAGGCAATGCAATGTCGACTTCGTACTGGCTAGCGCTCTGAAACGTTATGCCCTCTTGCTCAAGTTCTTGTCTTATGACATTATGTGCATTTACATCATCAATCTGGCGTTCCGGATCTTGCAGCTCCCTGAGCACCTGCAAACCGGGATGGCGATGGACCTCATACGTACCGCGATCCCGAAGTTCCATCTCTGGGCTCATCAGCCGAAGGATCACGCTAAATTCTCTTACAATTATCTTCCGCATGTTGGAAGGACGCACGGGGAAGTCGTTGAAGGAAACTGGTCCCAGAGTAATCGCGCCGCCATGCAGACCAAAATGATGGGTCCCGGTGCACGGCAAGACACGCTTGACGACATTTTCAACTTCCATAACCGGCGAGCAATCAGGTCATTCGGTAAGGATCTCTCAATCTTTCAGGGCAGCGCACTGATGATTTCCTAGAACATATTTTCCCTGCGCGACTTGTGGAAGCCATCAAGGAATCAAAAGTTCATTCAGACGATTTCCAGAACTTCGACAATGGCCTTGCGGGCCTGTTTGGGCGCGAAATTCTTGACAAGTGGCTCCTTGAGGTTCAGGAGTGGGAACGGGACTTCTCGAAACCCTGCCCGTATGAGCCTAGGATTCAAAGCAAGAAGACTATCAACGAGGTCAAGCTTCAACTCGCCAAGGAAGAGCAACTCGCGCTTGCCAAGTCACCCGATGCCGTTGTTCGGGAGTCAAGTGTCAGCGCCTTCATCGCGGATGGCATGGAAATCGAAGAGCTCAAGTGAGATAACCTGATCGTCAGCGTATTGCGTTCTAATTTTAGCTACAGCCGCGCCTTAGCATGGGAAGTGCAGGCTCGCAATTCGGGCGCTGTTTACCAGGAACTTAACATTCAGAAACAGCGTACTCGTAAGTACTGCATTATCTGCGCGTGCTTAGACTAATGAATTTACAGTAATCACTCGTCGACTTCGCAAATTCCGCGGCATTCAGCAGGTGTTCATGCCACACGTCCGCGAATATCTGAGCGACGAGCAAGCCAAACATCTTGACGGCCCTTCGGAGGAACTCAACCCGGAGGCTGTGAAGCTGTTCCTGCCATCAGATCTCTCCGCCGAACATCGCAAGTTGGCGCGGGCCTGCAAAGAAGGTCTTGTGGATGCGGAAATCCGCCTGCGCGAAGCGGAGTGTTACAGCGCGTTGGATGACCTTCGTCAAGGTCTTCGCACCCGCTCTGCTGGTTTACTGTTCCAGGTCCGCAACGTGACTGGCCAGAATCCAACAACACGCGCTGAAGGGATTCAACGACGGTGGGTCTTTTTTCCTTCTGATACGCGTGTCTCACCATCTTGACATCGGACAGGGTTCTCGTTGGCATCAATCTTGCCAAATTACGTTACCGATGGGCACGCAACGCCCTTTACCGATTGCGAGGCCACGGGGATTGGGAGAACGATCTCAAGGTCCTGGAGGACAAACATGTTTCTGGAATCAACGAGCGTCTCTTGACGCAACGTGAAGCACAAGAAGCGGCAGATATTCGAGAGCGCGGACTGCTTTATATGGGTGATACCGGCCCTTCTTCGTCAAACGCCGTCGTATCGCGAGGAGAGGGACGCCGGGAAATATCCTGGATATGGTATAGCTTCCCTTCTGATGTTGATGTTGGCAGTCAAACCAGTGATCAGGCCTTCAATGAATGTACGTATGTTTTCATCTTGGTATACTTTATTTCTGACGTCTTACAGCCCTGAAAATCGAGTGGTGTAAGGCGCGCGCTCGGTCTCTGCGCTGGAGAGAGGAGGTTGAACTCCTGATCGAGGAAATGCGCCGCGTCATCGAGTACCGACGATGGAAGGCGACTTGGTGGATCTCACGCGCCTCCTCACTTCCGAACGCGGATGAGGCGTTGAAAGAGGGAGTTTTCGCCCGTGCCCTGGCCGCCGCGGATCGCGAAACAGCCACGGCTGACCGGCTAAGCGCGAGTTGGGAGTCCCTGACCCAAATTGGCAAGGATTTACTCGCCGGGCTGCCCGTGACCCGTGTCCTGGACATCGAGGTACCTCTGGGTGATGATGACGACGGAGATCGTGAGGACGACACCATCGAGGACGACGACGAAGACAATGAAGAGAGTTTTTAATTGTACTTTACCTAGCTCATGAATCTATTCTGTTTCAACCTCTGTGTGTAGTATTTGAAGGGTTCATTGAGTGCTGGCTCTGCCGAGGTCTGAGGAGTCCATATTAAGAAATTTGTCGTTGGCTGGATGCTGTGAGAGGTGGTATGGTACAATAAGGGCTATACACTCTTGTAAAAGCTCTGGCAATGATTGGTGAGACGGCGGCGGCGGATTGCTGCTGCACACGCGAGCTCAAAGTCGAACATACCCGATTAGGAAATTATTCTTGTAGGTGCCGTGTGTGGTCAGATACGGTCGGGTACAGGCAAATAGCAATGTCTACTCGCTTATTAATCGAGTATAGCATTGTATAGGTGCGGGAGCAGCAGGAACCAGGCCAGAAGCGTGGCGCAAAATCATACCGGGTCGGATAGGCCCGAGTACCCGATGCATGAGTCAAAACACGGCGAAATGGATAGAAAATAAGGTTTATTCATTTATTTACATGAAGTGTATGGATGGGAGCAGCAGCTACCCATCCTAAAGCGTGGCGCAGAGCCGTACCGGGTGTGGAGTGGCCGGGTAGACCCGAATACCCGATGATCAGGGTACCAGGATCCAGCCCAGACCGGGTAGGTGGTCCGATCCTGAGCGCCACGGTCCCCTGAAGCCCTGGTCATCGTTCTCGGGCATTCCCGAGGTCCCAGTACCCCGCCGTGAGCTGCCGGAGTGCCGAGAAGCCCCCCGCTGCTGCTGCTGGGCGGGGAGCGGGTGACAACTAGTTATTCCGCTCTACCCTATAGCAGCTGTAAGTTACTGGGTTCAACTAGTTGTTATGCCCCAACGGTATAGGGGGACAACTAGTTATAGGTAGTGCATAGGGTGAGACAAATAAACAGATGCACCTTGACGCGCAGAACGAGCAGCAACTCATTCAGCACAAAGTTCCTCCCAGCGAAAGCGCCAGACCCTCAGTCCTGCGCCGCGGTAAGTAGCGTCTCGTCGTCGTCGTCGTCATCCAAGCCATCCGTTGGATGTCGTCGTCCGGGAATAGAAGTCGCGCTGCCTTGCTGCACGGTTGGATGCTCAGAGGAAGTACCGCTGTCCGAAAGAGCAATGCAAAAAGAGACAACGAGGCCGAGAGCAGGTTGTACATCGAACGGTCGAACGGCAACACCTTGTTGAGGTGCTGGTGGTAAGAAGCAGAGAGACATACGTGATCGAGCTCGATCTCAGTCATCGCTCACCATGATCCTTGCCTCTGACTACAACAACACATCAACGACGATGTGTCTCTGGGCTTACGATATCTTCTGGGACCTTCCTGTTCTGCATTTCATAGTCTCTTTTGGCTCTTTCGCTTGCCAGATCTGTTCTGGCTAAGCAGTTCGGGCGCTCTTCTCTTCTCTCACTGTTGGTCACTTCTCTGAACAGCTTGGGCCTACAGTCAATGACATCTTTGACAACGGACCATCTGGGCGCGCAAATCGCCTCTCAGTCTCGCCTCTGAGGGAATATTAACCCACATCGATGTTCCGACATGCTGTACTGTGCGAATGTTAATGTGTATGGCAGGTGCATCATTGTCAGCTAACTAGCGTTTTCATCATAGACGATGAGGAGACTACTAGTGCATAGATTAATGTGTTCTGGAGGTGTCGTTGCACCGCGGTGAGTTTTCTTTATTGTATTTATTTCTCCAGATGTAACATTGTAGACAGGTGGCGGGATGCGACTTCGTCTTGGTGGGATGGGCATTCTGATCTTGGGACTCGGGATGTTCGACTAGTCGATATCATGCACGTCGACCGGCCCCGCGCTATTGCTCGGGGAATGGTCGGCGGTCATGAAGAAAGGACTATCATCATGGGACGAGCTGGAGAGGTTCCCTGTATGGGAAACTCACCATGTACGAAGGTAGACTACTCTTACAGACCGTAGTTACAGCGGAGGATAAGAAATGCTGCAGAAGAAGTTGGTTTTGCAGCCAGCATTAGAGACCTCAACGAGTCAGCGGATCATTTACTCATACTCGATCCGCTCGGTCATCTCGGAGATCCGATCCGTTTGATCCGTAGACCCGTGGCGGGTCGGATCGCATACGGGTCGCGGATCAGCCTCTAGCGGCACGAGTACTTGTCGCGAGTACTCGTGTTGACTCGTGAATATTTAGACACATATTTAAACTTAATTTACAAATTTTTACCAAGTCAAACGGGCCCTTGAGTCGCCCAAACGGGATGTACGCATGAATTTCTTGCTGATTCCCACGAACCGGCAGTTGCCGAGTGGCCGCGTCAGCCTCAGATCGATAACTAGATGTCACTGATCTCTCTCTCTCACCATGACCACGTCCACCCAGTGAGCGACGGCCGTCGCCACTGCCGCTCTGACGACTGCATCAGGAAAATCACTTTGGCGTTTAGTTGACTTAAGGATAGAGCCCTCCATGTAGTTCACCAGAGGGCATCTGGGTACTGTACTATCAGTAAATCCCAAGGTATATAGCCGGGTATAGACGATCTAGAAAAGTTAAGAAAGTATAGAGGAACCAAATCTCGAATCTATACTCATCGTATTTTCTCTATACTCAGAAATCTGCCTGTCTATACCAATTCTATACTCACCTAATCCTATACTTCCTATAACACTTTTGGTATGCAGAGAAAGTGTAAGTCACGTAAGGAGTAGAATAGTATGGCGGGTAACGTGTGGTATGACAGGTCGGATAACCCGCGCGACGAGATCCGATTGTCAATACCGTGGTATACCGCCATACCCGAGCCCTAGTTTCATGCATGTTGGCGGCTCCCGAGCAATTGCGCAGGGGCTACCAGTGTGCATGAGATGGTGGAGTGCAATTTTGAGGAGCACGAGGACAGTGTGGGTAAGGACGACACAGATGATGAGGGCGTGAGATGGCAGTGGTTCTGGGCATAACACCGTCAGATTGTGATGAGAAGGGCTAGAAAAACGTACCGTAGCGGCCAGGATGCGTACACCACGCCATCCTGGCCAAATCTAACCCGCCTTGACAAATGCAGCGAAGCGAGCGCAAATTCAACATCGGAAAGACTGCGCACGCGATAAGGTAGAAGCCGCCTCATCCTGAGGGCCTACGCTGAAAAAATCCATGGAGGAATAGTGCCGTCGCAAAGACGGCACCTCCGAAATGCATCCGAGGGCGGCGGTAACATCAAAAGAGGTTAAATCCACCGGAAATACAAAGAAAAAAGCCAGAAAAAGGCCTGTAGAAAGTTCTGGGGGTGACAAACACGTCTACGCAGACGTGCTGTGATGGTAAGAGGTAGAGATCGGGGAAAAGACATTCTGGATCCTTATCCGGCAATGGCCGGCTCGGTTCCGCAAATGTGCACTGACATCATTCAGCCACGTGTAGGTTGGTTTTCTTTTTTTCTTGAAGTCGCGACTTCCTTCCTTCCATCACCTCACCTCCCCGCTGACTCGACGCCCGAGCACTGCCGCACCAGACTTTCGACAGAGGCCGACTACGTCGCGGCGTGGTCACCGGATGGCCACAGCGATGCTTCGACGATAACTACCGGACGACCTCAACAATCTGGCGAGGACTACGCTCACTCGCGAGCCCGGTCAACTGCGACAGGAATAACTCGCCGCCCACTCCAAGCAACGTTGCTTGACGAAGATTAAAGCGAGGAGCCATGCGCAAACCATCTCACCACGGACAACGCTTAGCATTTGTGGCCGGGATTTGGGCGACGCCCACATATACGGATATACGGACGACCCACGACTCTGACGACCGCCGCAGTGAGAATCCGAGCCAGGACAACTGCAGAGGCGAAGACCCGGCACCCACCCAAAGCAATCCTGCTGGACAACGACCTCAGGGAGGACCTGCTAGCAGTGTTCTCGACGTGGCCGCCGACCATCCTGATGCGTTCAACAAGGTCATGTTGATCGTTAAAGGTGGGTCTCTTACCACCACCATCATATCACCCTCGTTGACTCGTCGTTGCTTCCAGTTTCTCATCCTCGGGCCATTTCTCATCACTCTAGTATGCTATTCCTTTGCTTGTCTCCCTGCCACTTGTTGACGATATTTCTAGGCTTTTTGTGACTCTAGACCGGCCCTTGACTTCTGGACTTGGTGCGACTTAGAGCCCAATGTGTTCTGGTATTGGTGGTGCGTAATTGCTGCGTCTCGTATATTCATTACTCACCTCACAATAGTCACAGATGGCTCCTCCGGAGTCTCGATGCCCACATCATCTCTTCATGCCCCCCTACACCTGGCACTAGCTGCCAATCTTTCTCCAGACTCATGGTAAGTTGTGCCTGCTATCCCGTCTGTCGCTGTGCTTATAGTATTGATAAGAACCATTCTCGATGGCGATGCGGGCATCCGGATGATGACAATGCGAACCTCCTCCACGCCCCGGATAATGACACGAGCGTCTAGGCGACGAATGTAGTGCACCCAACAACGACGAGAAAGTCACCGCGGACCTGACTCAGAAGGGCACTCAGACCTCAACACGAGGATCGCGCAACTGCGGCGATGAGATGGGTGCTCAGACGATGAACGACAACAACAAGAACATCCAGATGACGACGCCGACAAGTATATACATGAGCTAGCGTAGTTGTACTGTGATATATTGAATGAAATGTTTTTCTGTGCTACCCAACCGAATGAGTCTAGTAGAGTATAGACTGAAATTGCAACGGGTATAGATTATGTATCGGTGAGTATAGATATAGTATAGGTTTTCGGTTTGGCTAGACCAGCTCGAGTATAGAGGAGTCAAGAGCTACGAGATCCCAGTGGGGATCTATACTCACCAAATGGGGTATAGACGGTATAGTCTATACCGTCTACACACCTTGGGATTTACTGATGACTATTATGACCTCATCTTCGCATAACGCATAACGGCGGCCTGTGAAATGAAGAGTCGGGGGTACCATAACGCATAACGCCCAAAATTTGGACCGAGGTAAGGCCTAAAAAGGAAATTTTCTGGGGCGGCAGCTGCCGCCGCCGCTCCCGCCAGCCCATATAAGGAAATTGGACCCTGAATGGAGAGCAACAGTTGTGAAGAGTATGCATAACGCATAACGCCCCATGAAGACAAGGTCATAATAGTACAGTACTCTAGGAAACTTCGGTTGACTATGAAGTGAGCTCAAGTTAACTATGAAGTAAGCTCAGGTTGACTTCATAGTTAACTTCAGTACTGTATTATTACGACCTTGTCTTCATGGGGGTTGATGCGTGACGGTCAAAACCTGTGGGGAAGCTCTTCACAGGACCCTTTATTTCCTTATTTGGATGCTCCGGTGGTAGCCGGAGCCGAAAAATTGCTATATTGGGTATGTACTCACAGTTTGAGGGCCCCGTTACGCATTATGGTACGGCTGGCTCTTCATTTCACAGCCCGCCGTTACGCGTTATGTGAAGATAACGTCGTAATAGTACAGTAAACTCAATGGTTACCTTGAGTACACTCAAGAATATAATATATACTTGAGACGTCTCTACATGTAGCAGGTATACCTATCATCTTACCAGTTGTCCCAGCATGTCTCAGACCGAACATTAACTATACTAGGATAAATATGTAAGTCTACAAAATCTATTGATAGCTCTGTGTGGCGACAGATGAGATGACGAGGGGACACAATCGCGAACCTGCGTGATTCTAGATTGACCGTGACATGCTATCTGTGTTGTCCATCCAAAGAAGAGCATGGAAAGAAACTTGCTGGTGGAAAAGGAATGCGAAAGCCTGAATAGAGCAGGTTCAGCGATGATAAGAATAATATTGGTAAGAAATACACACCGACTTGAGCTGAATGCGTCCGCAACGCCAGCCAGCCCAAATTCCAAATCCTGACCTCAGTAAAATGCGACGGCACATGGAAGCAAACACGGTCATCCAGAAGCATGGCTGCTCTATCCTGAGAGGCCGACGCACCCTCGGTGCCCCGTATTCCTCCTTCTAGCTCCGTGAAGGTGCACACAGGATGACAGAAGGGCTAATCCAGACGCTCAGTGCGCGGAACCGTCATCCAGAAGTGTTGTCGCTTCATCCCAAAGGCCCAGTCCCGACGTGCTTGCAGAGAGAGCAGAGCAGCGAAATCAACTCTCGTTTGTTGAACGCCATCGTCCTTCAAAGCAGAATAGTGGTTGACGAACAGGTAGAGATGATGATGGCTGGTGCTGGGGATAGGAATCATGTAAGCGGACAAGCAACGCATAGATGCGTTCGGGATCAAAGTAGCACAGCAGAGTCGCGGCAATGGGGCCCATACCCTGAACATAGCCGCAGGTAGAACACCGGAGCGAGAAACAGTGGAGCACATAGAACAATGAGCGCTGTCTGCAAGGTGGATCAATTTAGCATCCAAGAGAAAGCGACAGCTGATGCTTACCCAGCTCCGTATCTCGTGCGGAACATGATATGTCCACTAATAGTACGTGGAACATCCAGGTTATCTGCTTCCCGGTCCTTGAGAACTAGCAGCTGCCAAGCGGCAGAACACCAGCGGTCGGGGATACCCTTGTATGTCCGCGCAGAGAGTTTTTGTCGTTTGTACGGTTTTACGCGCCATATCTGAATATTAGCACCTTCATCTCGCTGCTCTGCTTCGAGCATTCGATTCCACTTGGCTATGCGAGAAGTCTCGCGGATCGGAAGCGGAGTAGGTGGTAGGGAATTTAATGTAGTAGCGGAAGTAGATGCGGTAGCCGGGCCAGCGGGTACCCGTACTAGTCGCTTGAGAAGGGGTGCTGAGGGAAGGAGGACGAGGCGGTCATGAGACGGGACTGAGAAGAAACCATATCTAAGTCAAGCTCAGGACAAGATTGGAGTAAACAAAATAGAATTCCCACTGGTCAACAGTAGCAGATTTCCTCCGCGTTCAGATCTCGTGTCTTTTCTGTGCCGTCCCCAAGCACATTTGCAGCGTTTAGCTGACTTGCTCGGTGTCACACATAAAATTTGGTTTTTGAGGAATAACAGAAAAGATTACCATGGTCTACTCGGAATGAGAAGCCTTAACGAGAATCAAACTCATATCTCTCGACTATATTTTGCCATGGATATCGAATATATGTCGAGCATGCTAGCCATTGCACTACAAGGCTTATGAATGTGCAGCTCGTAAAAAGAAGAATTTTGGATAGACCACGTATCAGCCCTTGTAAGATTCGAACTTACGACCTCCTCTCCTTCAGCTCACGCATAAGATGAGAATGTGTTACGCGTGAACTGAAACGCGGGTATGCCCACTACACCAAAGAGCCATGATTGGCTATACTAAGCTGTGTAAGGCTATGCAAGGCTGTGCAAGTCTAGGCAAGCCTACACGTTTCACCCGTTCAAAGAAGGAAGTTAGCTGTGCAAGGCTATACGAGCCCAGGCAAGCCTACGTGTTTCACCTGTCCAAAGGAAGAATTCGGCTGTGCAAGGCTATGCAAGGCTGTACGAGTCTAGGCAAGCCTACGTGTTTCACCTGTCCAAAGGAAGAATTCGGCTGTGCAAGGCTATGCAAGGCTGTACGAGTCTAGGCAAGCCTATATGTTTCACCTGTTCAAAGGAAGAATTTGGCTATGCAAGGCTACGCAAGGCTATGCGTTTAATTTAACTAAAGGAGGAATTTCCCCATATAGAAGTAGGTAGAATTTTAGTATATAAGGAGCACGAAGTCAGACGAACAATAACAATCTACTCAGTTGACAATTACCTTTGTGTGAACCTCAGCTAAGTAAGAGGCTTCTAGGAGCCATCTCTTTACTTTTGGAAGATAACAGACTAGTCAAACGTGACTTGTCTACGCAACTCTGTCCGATACAGAGCCAAGTTCAGTAATACAGACTAACGCATTTCTAGCACGAGACTAGACACTTCGATAACGCAGTGCATTCAGATTTCTCTGTCCGATACAGAGCACGATGTAAACGCAGCATATTCAGATTTCTCTGTCCGATACAGAGCACGATACAGACAGCCTATTCAGATTTTCTCTGTCCGATACAGAGCACGATACGTAACAGCACATTCAGATTTTCTCTGTCCGATACAGAGCACGACGTACACAGCACATTCAGACACCTCTGTCCGATACAGAGTCCGACGTAAACGCAGCACATTCAGATACCTCTGTCCGATACAGAGTCCGACGTAGTCAGCATATCCAGATACCTCTGTCCGATACAGAGTCCGACGTAGTCAGCCTATCCAGATTCCTCTGTCCGATACAGAACCCAGCCCGTGACCGTACACGCACATTTCTCTGTCTAGTACAGAGCCAGACCTACCAGGAAGACAAGAGTATCGAAGGAGTATTTGATATTAACCCCGAACAAACAGAGTAGCTCGTCCTATATAAAGTTCCAGCGACCTCTGTGCTAGAGAATTATACATTTAATTTTCTAGTGTGATAAATTTGGAGCCCACCGCGAGGGGATCAATATCATCAATACTCCCAGATACAACAGCATTCATATACATGTCTCACGAAACAATTCCCATCGACAATTCTACACACCCTAATAACGAGACATCTTACATTTTCCCCAATATTTTAGAACCACGAACAGTTCGTACATCTCTTCTTGATACGACAGACGACGAAGAGACTAGCCTTTCCAACACTACACCTCTATCCACCCTTAGTCCAGTCCAAAGCACTACGCCTAGTATTGTTAATATGACTACGACATTCGGAAATCGTACACCAGATATGCTTCCTCCTCTTGGAAGTAAATCTGCACCTACTAAGTTTTCAGGAAGTTACGAAGACGTTAAGACCTTCCTACGCAGATATGAACGACTTTGCAATGCTTATAACGTTCAAGATGCGGAGAAATGTGAGCGAATAATTGATTATTGTTCTCGCTCAGTAGTCCGCTTAATCGAGTCATTGCAGAGTCACAGAAAGAGTAATTGGATACAGCTCTATAAGGATTTGCTTGAATACTATGATGCAGACCTTAAAGAGACTCGGTATAATATTCGTGATATTCGTAAGCTCGCCAAGAAATGGTATAGGAAGAAGATTCTTAATCTTCGGGCTTGGAAGAAATATCAGAGAGAATTTATCACCATCAGTGGATGGTTGGTCACTAAAGCCAAGCTGACCAAGGAGGAAGAATCAGTTTATTTCTGGCATGGAATCAATAAGTTCTTGCGGAGAAGGATTGAAAGCACTTACGTTGCTCGCAATCCTAACGTTGACCTTACGGAAGCCTTTCCAATTGAGGCCATTAATAAGATTGCACAAGTTATATTTACTCGAAACCGATTCGATACAAATTTGGTAGACTCTGACGATGAGTCAGATATCGAGAGAGATGAGTATATTTCAGACTCCTCTTCTGACTCCTCAGATTCGACGACCTCCGACTCAGAAGACGACTCTGATAGTGATACAGAGGATTCTGAAAGAAGACGTCGGAAGAAGGCTAAGAAGAAGAAGCTTACTAAGAAGATGTCAGATAAGAAGAGACACAGTGAGAAGAGGGAGTCCAAGCTTGATAAGAAGCTAGCGCAACTTGCTAAGAAAGATGAGGCTAAGCGGTCTGAAGAAAAGACTGCAGAGACATCTGAAGTAGCGAACTTAATTTCCCATATGAGTCGCATGTCCATAAACGACCCCAGCTACGCGGTTATGTACTATCAAGCCATCAAGAAGGATCCTATTTGCAAAGATATTATTCGACGGCCCCAAATAAATTCATTATCGACAACAGAAAGATCAGCCTTTCGAATGCCGCCTAGCAGACCTAATGGAATAAATAATTTGGCAACAGGGGCGAACTCAGTAGCCACCTTTCCTAACTCAATGCCATTAGGAACGAGACAAGGCCCGCTTATTTGTTATGGCTGTGGTCAAGAGGGTCACAGCATTCGAATGTGTCCCGGATTGGAGAATTGGCTTCGAAACGGGACTATCAAACGAGATCCTATCACATTCAGACTTTTATTGGCAAATGGAGAAGAGATACGCCGATATCCTCAAGAGACCATAGTCCAAGCAGTAAATCGTCTAATATCACTTTCAGCACAAATAAATTATATTGGGCTTATTCCTATAGATATAGACGAAGACAATGCTAGTCGATCTATCTGTCATTTGGAGACCATACCCGTAGAACTGGAACCTTCGTTAGAATGGGACCAAACTACGAATGGTGTGTTTCCAGTAGAAAAGACGACTAAGTCTATTTCTCAGGCCCGTAAACAAGTGACTATCGGTGAGTCTAGCCCTATCGCTAAATGAGTTGGCCAACGAGCTGTCAAGCTTCCACAGCGATATCAGGATGCAGAGGAAATTTTTTCCCCTTTAGTGAAGTCCAAGTCACCACCCGCGATAGAAGACGAGGAGCCTAAGGAATCTTCGGATACAGAAGAGCCCAGTGATGTCGATGACACCCCAATTATTCCCTTCGATGCAATGACTCCTAGGTACAAGCCCGATGAAGTAACAGACGATGATATGGAAGAGTACGTCAACAGACCGGATGACCCAGAGGAGATTTTTACGCCCGAAGTTCAGTCCAGAAAGGGAATATCCAGTATCAAACATGTAGATGAACGCTCTCTACGTGTCAAGTCCAAAATTCGTCAATCTCAGATTTCTCAAGGCATAGAGAAAGAGGCACTTATGAACAAATTATTGGATACTACAATCCCTAATTTGACCATACGAGAATTATTAGGCTCATCTGCTGAAATTACAGACCAAATGAGCTTATTAATTAAGCGTAAAAATTCTTCGAAGGAAATTTCTGAAACAGTGCAGAATATTCTTCCTTCGCCTAAGCTTCCTGTCTCGAAATCCTCTGAGATTAATCTTCTTACTCGAGACGATGCCTTGCTTATTAAAATGCCAGTGGAGTCAGGTAAAAATAAGCATGCTGTCAGGCTAAGTGCACTTATTGATTCAGGTGCTCAATTAAATTTAATGAAGAAGTCCGTATTTCAGGAAGAATTTGAAGGCCTGTACCCTATACATCCCCTTAAGACTATGAACATTCGAGATGTGCATGGGGTCGAGAGTTATCTAGCAGGAAGAGTTCCAGGCGTACGAATTAATCATGGAATTATTAAGACACAAGGAACCTTCTACTTAAGCGATACCTTACCCTATGATATGATTCTTGGACGTCCTTGGCAGAGAGATAATTTAGTAAGCATAGACGAGAGGAAGAACGGGACCTATTTAGTCTTCCGAAATATTAAGCATCCAGAAAGGACTCTGGAGTTAGCCATTACTAAGGAGGAGTGGATTCGGCCCGACCGACTTCAAACGACTGAGAGCTCAGAGCTAGAGCCAGAGGAGAAAGATTCTGATTTGGAAGATATAGATCCGGAGGGCAAAGAGGATCCGGACTTGCAAGAAGCATTAGCCTCCTCAAGTGTTTTTCTCGTAGCTACCTTAAGTGTCGTCCAAGACGTTGTAAAGGAATCAGAAGAGAAAATACTGTCTACTTCTGAGCAATTTGATGTCAAGGATATGGGTGTCGCAATTCTCAACAATGATCCTCGTCAAGAACTCAAAGCTCGACTTCATTATAATTGGAAACAATATATTCAGTCGGATTTAGACGAATATATTCGGCTTCTGAATTGCCGTAACACTGGAACCATCGCATCCTTGTGGGCAGAGGACGAAGAGCCAATGCTGACGTTGTTATGCCTTCTGGAAAATTCCAGCCTGGAAGATTCTGATGGAAGATTGCAAGTAGTCGATCAGGAACATGACGAAATTCGTCTAATTCCCAATTCGGATGCTAGCAACGTGTGTATGATGTCCCGATCAGGGTATGTTTCCGAATCGGAATATTCGAGTTCGACTTCATCAAACGACTACGATAGTAGTCATGACTCAAGTAGTGAGTATAGTATGAATGTTGACTTAGATTCTGATGACAGACAACGAAGGCACAATCTAGCAGAAGAGACCCTTAGAAGCATCGAGCGAGACTTTCATCGACAAAATCCCACTCCATCGATGTCCTACTCTCTGCCCTCGTATCCAAGTTCAAGACCCTCTCGCCGCTCTGAAAGATCTCAAAGTCCATCAAGGAGACATGACGATCAGCAGGGTGTAGAAGTGAGAGTTCGACAGGATGTGACTGTCAGACCCCGTTACCAGCCATATTATTTTCATAGTCCGCCTGCGGCGCCATCTGCACACGTTCGTCAAAGGGGCTATCGCTCAGATGAAAGACCCAGCGGACAATCACGCTCTAATGCCAATACTCGATCAGATACTTCGGACCAAGAAAACGAGCCTGTAGTCAGTGTATCTCAGACTCAAATGACCCCTTCGACTTCAGCGACAGATTATTCGGGCCTTCACCGCACAAATACATCCATGCATCTTCACATCCCTCAGTCGACAAGCTCTCAAGTCGCTGACATCGCGACACTAACTGCAAATTTGCACCTGGACGACCATCGAGAGCCATTTCGAAATCACCCCCATCTCAACAGAGTTCCTGAATATGGACCAAGAGACATCTTTATTGCAGAAAAGGTAGACTATGACGCAGATGCAGGAGACGAGACAGACCCAAACATGCCGGAACTTATAGAGGTAAGTGAATTTAACTACTCTTCTAGCGATGAGGAGGAGGAAGACCCCGTGCAACAAAAGGGAATAAATAAACGCCTTAACAGCCTGTCTGTCGACAATCATGGAAGAGCTAGGTTATTCGTCAACGACGAATGCTCGCCCCTTCCGAAGCATCTGGCGAGCATCTGGCCAAAACTCACTTCCGTCGTTAAGTCAGACGGACCATTAAAGAATGACAAGTTCGTACCTCAGGAGAATCGAGAACTGAACCAGGACGACGCGCTACAAGAATCAGCGGTCTTGGCATCTGACCGAGATAGGCGAGACCGTCAGTAGAGATATAAGAAATAATTAAATAATCATGGTTGGAACCACACTTTGATTTAAAACAAATATTGATTTTAAATACTACTATTATAGTGTTACTAAGTAATGTATCACCCAAGTCTGTGCTGCCTGTCTTGTTTCCAATGAGGTGGCTGAATTAATGGTTTAAGTACAGGTCCATTTAAATCTGATTTAAAATAAGTTCTTTTAAATCTTTCTTAGTTACAAAAGGATTTAAATCTTATTATATTTAGATCATACTGCTGTTATGTTTTTCTGTTACTTGCACTAAACAACACATTCTGCAAACCTATACTGTGGCATTTCGTTCAATTCGTCGGTCACTAGTCACAGCGACCGGCGAAACGACGAAATGTCACAGTTGTCACTGAAAATTTCGTCGAAAAGACCCTGGCGGGCCCCCGCAGGCCTCCCGACGCAGCTCCGCCGCGTCGGCAATTACCAAATAAGGAAATTTGACGAAACCAAAATTTCGTCTCACCGGTCACACGTCACATGGTGCGACGAATTGAACGAAATTGGACAGTATCAATCAGTAATGATACGGGCGGCAAGGACAGCATAGTCGGGGTGGTTCGTAGTCAGGTAGGAGGCGGTTTCGGATGTGAGATTCTAAGCAACATGAGAAAGGTATTTGTCTGTGCTAAAGCAGACTCACAGGAGAAAGAGAACAGGTGGACATGTCAGCGACGCGACAGCACGCGTCGTGTAAGGACGGGAGTGACAGATAAGGAGGGGAGTGACAGGGGAAAGACGTCCCAGCGTGAGAGCGGCATGTCTCTATGGCGAAGGGAGGAATGAGTGGTGTGGGAGACAGCGAAGAAGAGAACTTGTATCCATGGAAAGCTCCGACGGCCGCGTCGACGTCTGAGGGAAAGGGAATGAGTACGGATATGAGGATCAAGGACGCTAACAACGCACGAAGTGGCTTGCAGCCCGTATCCAAGCACAAGAGTCAACCACATTGACGACGACAATGTTGAAAAAAATTCTACCCAAGTAGTCAGCAAGCTCGTCGATGACGAGAAGACAAACCAAAAGACCTGACACCATTACCTCGCCTGTAGCATCCAAGGTATGTATAGGTATGTATCCATGTATCGTTGTATGAATGCTTCGCGCCGCGGCCTCGGCGAGACTGGCGATGTGTGCGTCGCCGAGGGCATTGAGGGCTTACCAAGGAACCTAGGGCAACGTGAATAAACATTGACAAGACGGATTGCAAGTATGGTTGACATACCGGACCATCCCGTTCTACGCATTCCAGTCTCGTTTAAGAGTCTGCCACAACCGGTGCTGACCAGCGCCGGGAGAAACCTACCAAGGTTGAAAACAACCGCGTCGTCGAAAGCAGGCAAAAAACACAGGTGAGATGGGCGTAATGCCGCCACCGTGTCCGCGGTATGGACTAACGGCTGGCGGATCGGTGCCCTTTGCCACGAAGCAATGCCTTGCGGTGGCTTGTCGTCCGCGTCACAGAGATGGCGCGCTCCTGCAAAGCCTATGAGGCTATTCAGCGTACTTTGCGCACAAGAGACGAGCCCCAGGGACGAAGAGGAGAACTTACCCGGTAAGCATAAGAAAGCCCTGCCGGCCGAGTCGACGTCTAAAGGAAGGACGAGAGGCGTCCGTGTCGTGGTCAATGACATACACTAAGAAGTCATCAGCGAGCTCGACGACAAGAAGACAAACGGAATATACCTATGCCATCGTACGCCGCAAGTTGAGATATGTCCGCCTCATGCGATCTGTATTTGAGGGTAGCGCGAACATTCCGAACCAGCATAGCGAAGACATGACACTGTAAAAGTGTAAGAAACTCGATCGAGGAATAGAAAGGCACTCACCACTTCTGGGTGAGTGGCTAGCTCCAGCAAGAACAAACGGGAGAAGCTGGCCCTTGGACAACGAGAGGGACTCCTCGTCAGCGTGCGTGTAGCTGGAATGGGGTCGTCCCGGGTTGGAGGATGCAAGCCTAAACATCGCTTTACCGGCACGGCGTCAGCCTCAAACGCATGGAGTGTTCCATCACGTCGAAATCGAGTCGAAATCTAGCAAGAAAGAAGGCTTAAGTAGCGATATAGAGAAAAGAATCTTGAACTCACCGTTGACACCCTAAGAGCAATTCCAGCATGCATCAGAGGCGTAGTACTAGAAGATGTGAAGAGAGCTGAAACGAGATAAATAAGCGCAAGGACAGGAAGAAAGGGCACGAACGACTTACGAGCCAAGGCGGTAGAACGTGGCGCGCCAGGTGGAGTTCTAGGCGACTGAGGCCGGTCGATTCACGTCAAAATCACGGCCAGCAGGACAATCGTCGCGTCAAGAATCGTTTCGACGGTGTAGCGCGTCCATATTCCCGAACAGTTCGTCTTTCAGGCCAATAACGGCGATGCGATTTTTGACAAAGGCGAAGTCGATATACGGAGCCCGCCAGGCGTTACTGCTGAAGGCGATGACCAACACGAAGCCGAAGAGGGTATAATGTGGAGCACGTCCATCCATGATGGTGGGCGCTGACAAGGAGGAAAGGGCTTTGGCCATGTTTGCCAAGCTGCCTTGCCCAGCGACGAATCTGCTCCATTGTGTACCCGAATCGATCCTTCGGGTACACAAGGATCGATTCGGGTACACAATGGAGCACTTTCGGAGGCCGTCACGTTGCCGGCGCCGGCATCAGGGCCGGTTTTCCATCTTGTCTCCCACCACGACGCTGTGTCGTCGCCTCCTCTGCGCTGTCGCCGTCCCTTCGTTCTCTGCGCTACGCTATCTCACACTATTCGATTGTTTTGAGGCCGCCGCAACGCCAGGACAACTTTGTGGCGTTTTGCTCTTTCGACGAGCAACGCGTAAGCTCCTCGAGCGAGCTGCTACGCTTCTTGGAGGAAGGCAGCAGCCTTGAAGACGCTGGATGAGCCCCGACGACATTGCGTTCATGCCTGCGACGAGCCACAGGTTGGATTATTTGGGCTGCATGGCGTCGTGGACGCAATCGGCCCAAACAGTACGTGTCTTTTCATTTTTCATCTCTTGCTCAACTTGAACTGACTGTGATTAGGCTCTTCTCAGTCCTCTGTGGCACGTTTTGGCGACCTCGGATTCGCGAGGATGGCTCACGACAGCCGCCAAGACGACTTTTCACGCTCTGCTCTCTCGAGGAGTAACGCGAACGCTCCTGGATGGAGCAGCAGGCTGCAGCGCCTCTGGAACGACGGCGAACCATCCGGATGGAGAGGTCTCACTTTCCTCTCATAGTGCGTCCTTTTCGCGACTCGTTGTTTTGTAACCCTTCTCGACGTCGTCGGCCAGCATGTCGTTGAACCCTGGATTTTTCTCGACGGGTACGCTCCTCTTTCCGTCTTTTCATCTCTCCTTCCAAACGACCATCCTCGCAGACGATATCTTACGCCGCCCCGGCCACGGCCTAGCCAACCTCCATTACAGGATGATGCTCTTGATATGATCTATTGGCCAAAGGTATAGCCTTGCTCATTCCCAGGGCACTTTTGAGCTTACCGCTGCAGCTAGGGACCGGCTCCCGAGATGGAAAGACTTGGGAGGGACTTAGCTCGCGACTGTGATGATTTGGCGGGCCATCCTTAAGATGACTCGAGGTTATCTTCGGGTACAGAATGGAGCAGATTTGTGGGGTCTCACGTTGCCTGCACCGGCATCAGGACCGGTTTTGCCTCTTGCCTCCCACCATCACCACGATGCGCCGTCGCCTCCTCTGCGCCGTCGCCTTCCCTTCGCTCTCTACGCTACGCTATCTCACCCCATTCGATTGTTTTGAGGCCGCCGCAACGCCAGGATTACTTTGTCGCGTTTTGCTCTCTCGACGAGCAGTCCGTACACCTCTCGAGCGAATCACAACGCTTCTTGGACGACGGCAGCAGGCTTTAAGAGGCTAGATGAACTCCATGCCGTCGCGCTCGTGCCTGCAATGAGGCACAGGTTGGATTATTTGGGCTGCATGCCGTCGCGGACGCAATCGGCGCGTAGTATGCAGAGTCAAGTTCTAAAGCCCGTGTCTGGGCTCTTCTTAGCCCTCTGTGGCACGTTTTGGCGACCCCGGATTCGCGAGGATGGCTTACGACCGCCGCCAGGATGACTTTTTCGAGCACTGCTCTGTCGTCCAGCGTTACGAACGCGTAAGCCTCCCGAGGGAGCCGCAACACTTTTGGAAGACGGCAGCGGGCCTCCGCAGCATCGTGTTGTGCCTCCAACGAGGCCAAGGTTGGATGATTTGGTGTTGGATGACGTCGCGGATGCATCCAGCACAAGATGGTACGCACTTTTCATTGTTCATCTTTTCTCTACCAAACTTTCAGGTATCTAGGCTTTCGTCACTGCGTTCCGCTCTCCGTCACCCGCAACAATGCCTCCGCCGTCTCCTCCTCTGCTCCGCTCGCTGCTTCTTATAGACGCGCCCAAGTGCATCCAAGTCGACTACCGCCACGCTAGAACGACCTACTCGCGCTCTGCTTTCTAGAGGAGCAGTGCGAACGCGTAAGCCTCCAAGGGAACCGAAGCCTCCAAGGGCATCGCAACCCCTTTGGATGATGGCAGCGGGCCTTCACGCCGTTGCATTTGTGGCTCCAACAAGGCAAAGGTTGGCTTATTTTGGGCTGGATGGTGTCGTTAGCGTACTGGCTTTTGCTCTAGATAGTGGTTTGTACATCTGTTTCACTATTGGTCCCGGCAGCGTAGAGTCCATGATGTTCGTGAAGTGCAACACCCACTCACTAGCCAGATTTAAATGTATATACTTAGAAGATTTTAAATTCTGTATTTTAAACTTGGATCTTAAATTAACTTGATTTAAATCAAGTCTAAGTGTGTACTGTGAATAAGTGCTAAGAAGATTGGTAGTGAGGGGATCTGCATTGAAGGGAGGAACCTTCAAAAGGTGTTTTAAATCAATATGCAGTTCAGACCATGATTATTTAATTATTTCTTATATATATTCACAGACCGTGAAAGTCCTACATGCGACCTCCAATCAGACAAGAAAGGAAAAGAGGCAACAGATCACGTACCTCGACCCAGACAGGGGAAGATCAGGACAGAAATGGACAAAGGACACAAGTCGAGTATTGGAAACAGAACAGAGGGTGAGATCCTGGATATGATAAGCCTGGAATACTGGTTGAAGGGTGAAGAGGCCGTTGACTCACCAGAAAAGATGAAATGTTGGGTCTGTCGTCATGACAACTCTGAGGGAAAGTCAAGGCAGGAAGAGCAGAATGACACGTCGAAAGATGGAGAAGTCATGCAGGAAAAAGGAGGTCTAATGAAACGGGAAAAAAATGAGATGAAGCACGGCTGCACTGCACGACGCGTCAGGTTGACATCTGCTCAAGGCGAAAAGAGCGCACCGGAATTTGCAGACAAGATTTCGGCGGAGAACGCATCGAGAGTGACTGAAGCAAGAGAAAATGATGGTCTCCAAGTGCGGGACTTGAGTCTTGAAAGGTGGAACCCCCGCAAGTTCGTTGTCCTCGAGTTCGTTGCGACCAACGAACTTGACACTACCCGACGTGTCAGACGAAATCGCGGAAATCAAAGAATTGACGTACCAGTACGAGACCAAAGCAACGTCGCACTCCAGACGCCACAATCAGAATTCGTCTCCCCTTCCTCAACGTCCCTATCGTCGTTCTTGGGACTACCCAATCCCCAAAAGCAAATCCGAATCCAGCCGTCCGGAGAGTTCGGCTCTCAAATCAGGGAAGATGAGCCATGGAGACGAGATGAGAAGTTTGGAAAGACCAGAGACTGGTCAAATGAGACGATTAATCAGTCTCATAGGGAAAATCGTCCTAAAACTGCTCTTACCGTAAGACACAAACAGAGAGCCGGGGTCGTCCAGACCCAGCATATCCAAGGCGGAAAAGACGAGACAAAGCCGACACGCGACAAAAATAGAGAGTATAAAGGCAAGGAGGAAAAGATGGTGGTGGTCCAAGACCAACCCACCACAGCACAGCCACCGGACTTTGACAGTCCGATATTCACACCGACATTCCTCCTTTCGTTCAATTTTCATTCCGACTCACCAATGCGGCAGGCACGCACAGCTCGGCCCACCATACCGTATACTCCCAAGCCTGCCTACCCCATCAAGGCAATTGTCTGCAACGAAACAGACGACGATCCTCGGGACCCCACTCGCCGATACGAGTATGTCTTTCCAATCGCCCCCAGACCCAACGACGCGCCTCAACCGGACCCCGTCGACTGCGGTGCCGTCTTTGCCCGCGATGTCACCGCTCAGTTCGAAGTCGCGCTCCAGAATCTCCTCCCCCAAATTCGCTCTGGCAGCGAAAATTTCCATCTGACCATCGCGGTCGCCGCCACCAGTGCCCGCCTTCAACCCCGTTTCGAAGGGGGAGTTCAGCTGGACCAGACTCTTATGGCCAACGCTCGAGTCATGACCTTCGAAGAAGGCAAAGACCCAGCAGTACGGATTGGCCACGCGTGTCTCCTCCAACTTGGAGACATAGTCGAACGTGAGTTTCTTGAGGCATTGACTGTGACCTACCTTGACGCGTCAATAGAGAATTTTCGTAGCGGCCGGATTTACTTCGGAAACAAATATTTGATTGGTCTGA
>QLPD01001041.1:0-23199 GCA_003314085.1 Hymenopellis raphanipes | reverse complement strand
GGAGGAAGTCGAGGCACATTCCAGGCGGCCTGGATTGGTCGATCGGTGATTCAACCTGAGTGTGCCTCAACCTCTGTGGGATGTCCGTATATTGTCGTTGAGTTGTAAATGTAAGGAAATGACATGCAGCTCAAGCTTTGAAGAACCGAAGCCTCGACGTTGAACCTTAAGCGTACTGGAGGAAGGAATGTCAAGTATAACATTTGGTAATATCGCTAGCAATCCTAACGTACGCTCCAGAGGCCTTTGTAATAATATCCGACTCGTCAACGTCGCTACAGCAAAACCCCTGATGTGAATAAGTAGAAAGTACCGGAATACATGAAAACGTTTTGTAAGATGTGATCCTTACTTAGTAGAAGAACAGGCACAGAGCGGCGCTGAATATTGCACCAAGCCATAATTGGGGCTGACTACCAGCAACGCCGTTACTATCAGTCGAGGTGCTACTCGAGGCACTTGACGTAGAGGTCGACGTCCGGGTGGAAGTGTGCTTTGTAGTCGTTGATGTTGCAACCTCAGTGGTTGAGGTAGAATCAGCGATGAGCGCCTCCATAGTCGAGTTGAACGTTCCGGTCATACTGTCCATTCTACGAACGTTATTGGTGAGACTAGGAGGAGATCTAGCGCGAAACCAATGATCGTACGTGTATTTAGCAGAGAAGGATTGCATCGCGTAGCCGTTGTTATCAGAGTCGGTAAGATTGTTGGAGTCAACACGAATGAAGCTGCGAGATAATGAGATGAATGCAAGGAGCGGCAGAAAGCAACCCTACTATCCATCACTATCTCCACCAATGCTAGCGTCGACTGTAAATTCGAACATAGATGTGGTCGAGACGTCGATGTCGGTACCGATGACCTGGAGGATGACCTGTAGGGAGAAAACATGGGTTAGCGACTTAAAAATTCGACAACCACTTTCATAAAAGAAGCCGGAACAGATTGAAGTATCACACAGAGAATCAAAGAAACACAAACCTGTTCGGAGGTTCCACCGACGGCAATGGAGAACTGCGCAGGACCAAAGTCAGAAAGCGCGTAGGTTCCTGCGCCATCGTCCTCCCAAGTGACATTGTATGGCGAGCCGCCTGACATGGAAGACCCGCTGACGGGGAAGGTTATCTATGAGTAGTAATTAAACAAAGCGATGCAGTACCAAGAACAAATTGAACGCACATATACGTCCGCCACAGCGGTAGACACAAGGGCCAGTAATGGGAACAGTTGAGGCAGCATTTGTGGATATTATTTGTTGATAAAAAGAGTGGCAGATTCAAGAGAATGAGTGGTCCTGTAGGGAGGTTCGCAATGCAAAGAAGATAAGTTACGAGCGGAGAGACTGAGGCCCTTTTTAAGTGTTCCTAGTACGCAGTCGCCAGTCAGACCGCTTGAAATATTTTCGCTGTAGACGTAGAACCATAGAACAGTGCGGACGGGCTGCGGAAGCATTTGTAATGACAGTCTCGTTTATTCACTAATTCAGAGGCGGCCAGAGGGAAGAGGTTCCAAGATATATTTCTGAATCCTTCCGACAGTGGTTATTGCGGTGAGAGCTTTCGACTTTTAGAATGACAATGGTGGTAAGAGCCAAAAAGAGGCCGATCGATCGCGTTGGTGTGCACGTGGATCAGGAATTTACCGTCGACACGCACTCTCACCCCGGTGCGACCATCAAGTCTGGAGATGTTTCCTCTTTCTGGGGTATAACAAGTACAATCGCACGCGCTGAGTTCGGTATCAGTGAAGCCTATGTATTGCTGAATGCTTCAGAAAGTCCTTGTCTCTCCAATGTCACAGACATCGAAAACTCCGTCTTCGATGCCCTGCTTCTTGCATGCCTCTGCGAGCAGCCGAGGTGGCTCCGTAACTTCTTCATTGGTCAAGACCCATGTCCTGGGACCTGTCAGCGATACTGCTATGCGAGGTAATAGATGTAAAAAACTTACCCCCAATGCATACCTAAAGCCTTCTTTGCCTTCACATCCTGGAATATGCGCACGCTATCCTGTGGCGCGGCATGCGCTGTGGACATAAACCATCTGGGGTTGTATGCACCGATAGGTATCAACGCCAAATCAAAATGCCCGAATCGACTTCCAATTTCCTTGAAAGCCGGACATACGGGCGCAGCATCTTCGTCTTCCCCGTCTCGCACATTACGATAACCCGTGTCGCCGGCGAAGAAAACTTTAGACGAGCCGTTTGTCAGTACCCAACTTGACCATAAAGTCTTGAAGTTGTCGACAAGACTTCTTCCAGTCATATGTTGTGCGGGAGTACACGTCAACTCGAAGTTGAGGCCCGCCGAAGCGTCGGTGATGGTCGCTTTCTGCCACCAATCAAGCGTGTGGAAGTTGGATTTGGGAACGCCAATTGATCTGAAGTATCGTTCATTCCCAAGCGGGGCGAATATGTGGGGCATCCGCTTTCGCTTGAGGAGGGTGGTGATCGTATGCGTGTCGAGACTGGTCAAGATTGTGAGTGGTCTTATCTCGCAATATGACTATGTTGCTCACTGGTCGTAGTGATCATGCTGTAACATATGTGTTAGTTGAATTCGAGCGTCGTTCGGTAGGCTTACTGATATGACAATCGCATCCACTTCTGGGATGTCTTCAATCTTACAAGGAGGCTCTACACAGTCCGAAGCATAAGCCGGGTTCTGCGAACGTATCTGGAACGTACCAGTGAAACGCTTGGGACCCATCAACTGACTAGGTGAACATCGGTCACTGAATACTGGATCGAATAACACTCGTGCTCCTCGTGCGGCCCCTTCCTCCTCGGGAAGCTCCACAAAGAAACACGCGTGCCCGAGCCACGTCGCCTTGATCTTGTCGGACGCGTCTCTGCCCCATGTAGGCTGGCGCACGGCCAAGATATTCTTTGCTGATTTCACGGAAGGCATATCAAATGAGGCCATGGCCTGTTGGACATGGTCGCTGAAAGTACAAGAGGAAGAGATATAACGACGTACGAGACCAGCATAATCATGCATGCTATAATCACGCCAGCTTGGCCATGGGTTGCGGAAGCCAACCCCTTTGTCGTTCAGCCAGTGGGCCGGTCTCGTCTTGCGGTCAGTGATAGGATCAACGAGCACGCTGATTGGGCTCGTTTCGCGAGCTTTCAAAGTGCTAGAATGGTGGTGCCCAAAGCACTTGGAGATGATGGGCGGGGTCTGGTACGACGACATGAGGGGGCTTGAATGAGGATCACCTTGCATCCACACGTCGTTTTAACGATGCCCATCCCGAGTCGGACGCGTTTTTCTGGCCAGGTTCCAAGCACATTATGCATAATTGATCATTGCATATCGCTTGTTTAGGAGATCGGCAGGCAACGCGTGGCATATCCGATGTTGAGCTCAAACCTGTACCGCCCGAGTCGGAATCCATCGCGCACTTTGAACATCACTGTGCAGGGTTGTGTTTGGCACCATAGTAGCTGCTGTAGGACGAGGGAAAGAAGGCGAATTTTGGTTTTCTCACGGCTCCCGCTGTTCTTACCATCAGTTTCAAGTTTCAAGCCCGGCTGGTGGTGCGCACACCGCGCGCCTTGTTTGTTCCAGCGCATTCCCTCGTGCACCCCGATGAGGCATGGACACAGTGACTTACGAGTTAGAGGTGTTACCAACACGCTCGTTTGCGGATCGGAGGTTATTGAACTGTCTTACCCGTCGCTCTGAAACGCCAGCTGAAGTACTGTCAACATCGATAGATGCGACACTTCAGAAACCTATCGGCAGTACTGGAAGCCACCACGGGTGTTGGTCAGTACGATGCCTGTTCGTCGTGCTAACAACAAGTGATAGTATCGCCCATATCTGTTCCCCATCATTCGTATCTTGATGGCGCGACTATTAATGGGTACCGCTACCCAGATACCAGCTAAGGATCTTGTGGAACTAGCCGTTTGACCACTCCAGATGACAAGGGACGATGAAAATGCTATGCCTTTCCAATCGTTATATACCTAGCACCATATTGTGCGTGCGCTCGCATATTGGGACGAGTCATGGCAGGTGAACGATTTGCATCTGGCACGTAACAAGAGCGCTAACTGTTTCTGAATAGCAGGCCTGGTGTCATCTGCGTTGATGAGGGTTGATGATACTGACCCACGCATCAAGTTTTCTGCTGGCTGGTATCCCGGTGGTGTAAACGCTGAATATAACTCTACTACGCATGGCACGACCGTCAAGGGTGCTTCTGCGGTGTTCAGCTTCTCTGGAACCCACGTCGAGGTCTATGGCACCATACCTCAGCTGAAAGGATCCGAGCCTGCTTCCATTTCCACATACATCCTTGACGATGCCTCTACAGCTACCTTCGTACCCATTCGGAAGACGGATCCTCAGTATCAGCAGCTGTTCTACTCCTCTCCAGCGGTAGATGACGGTGACCATGTCCTGGTGATCACGTCTACTGTCGAAGATAGCCATTTCTGGCTGGATTACTTTTCGTATTCCCCATCCGTTTCCGCATCCTCTACATCAATCGTTTCTTCCGACGTTCAAACTGGAGGCTTAACTTCACTCAATGATGCATCAACCTCGTCACAGTCCTCTCCTTCGCAAACCGGGTCAAATAGGAATGATGCTCTCCTGGGAGCGTTGATAGGTGCTCTTTCCGCCCTCGTTTTACTTCTGTGCGCGGTGGCCTTCGTATATCATCGAGCAAGGCGACGCCAGAACTTGAAAGCGACGGCATTTGTTGTCGATCCGCCTCGTACGCCTCTTCGAATCGTCTCATCAACTGTCCTAATTGACGTCCTTTAGCTATACCAAGGCCAAGAACACGGCAGACACGCAGAAGGCCCGAACTTTCCTTAGATGATAGACTCGCGGCATCCGAGGCAGGACCTCTGCCTCCCATGCAAACCGTTTTCGGACACGACGAGGGCGACCGAGTTAGAGCAAGCGTTGTACCCTCCACTCCGTCGTCACATCAGTATTTGAGCCCAAACTCACGTCCTGCTCTGTACTGTCAGAATGATGTCGAGGGCAAGACTATATATAGCGTAAGAGAGAAAAACTAACGTCGTATATGATATTGTAAGAGAGCTATGCTACAATAATTACGATACTCCATAATATAACACACTGCGCAATTGGAATACGGTACTGTCTAATACACAATTCGTCTGATCATGAGGGTGATGCTGGTGTATCACACAATGGCTTTGTAGAAGGTAAAGCCTCCTGCTACTCGTGAAAACATAAGTCAGCAAGAACTCGTGAAAGAAATAAAAGCACATACCTTTGCTCCGTCAGTTATCAACGTCCCCCGAAGAGTATTCCAAAAACGTCGGTCAGCTTCCTCCTTCCATGTTTCTCGATACTCGAGCCATTCCTGGATCGCGTTGAGGGACGTCTGTTCGACATTCTTGTGGGACACATTTTCGACGAAAAGAGCACTATTCGTAAGGAGGTGGGGACCTCCGCCCGCGTCAAGAAGGAGCGCGAGCTGTGGACAAATGCGTTCGTGGGGTTTATCAGACTTATCCCAGTCGTCCTTCTGACATGCGCCACCACAATATGCCACCACGCCGCATTTAGCACACCGCTGATAGCGCTTGCCTACGTCCTGGAAGGTCTTTGGGCATCCTAGCCGGCCACACTCGTTACTGGCCCTTAATCGGAAAATGTCGCGTCGAATGGTGTCAACCGTTGGCGGATCGTCCCTCAGACATCCATGTAACATGCGATGCAATTCTAGCTTCTCCTCGGGAAGCACCGCACTATTGAAGTGGAGGCCAAAATGCGCAAACGATCTTTGGATGCGCTGGTCGTTGCTGGGAAAGTCACTTTTCCAGTGTGAGATCTCGGCGAGCTTTATAGCGTCCGACAATATTCGGAGCATCTTCAACTCTTCGCCCATCATCCAAAGCCGCATGCTGTCCCTCGACGGTGAGTCCTTCTCTATTTGCCGAAGGAACTCGGCCGAAAAGCAGTGAGGGTTCATGTGAAGAGACACTAGTTGCCCTTCACGCGTGGCGGTGTTGACCTTTTCGAAGGTAGATTCGAGTTGAGGAATGAAGAGCTTGGAAGAGAAGACGGCCATGACGAGCTGGCGGCCACAGGTTTGGATCGCAGCCGATAGGAAACTAAGGGCTATAGGAATTGGCAGGTATAATTGCCATTGATTGACGGAGTTTACGAAGGCGTCGGCACCATGGAGGAGTATGCTGTCTATACTCTGGGGCCAGTGGCGCGTGTTAGTGCCTTTGGCCACACGAGGAAGACTCGTTGGACGGCTGGCGTCCTTGAGAACGCTCATCAAGCGTTCGAATATCTGGAAAATGAGAAGGTACGCGGCAGATTTATAGCAGTGGCCATGCGCTCTCCATAAACGCTCGCCAACAGCTAGAAACCCTTGCCCTTGAGACTTGCCGATGAACGAAAGGGCATGGTTGTTGTGCATGCAAGATGATCGAGCAAGGGTGTCAAACTTTTCGAAGAGACCGTGCATGTCGCGTGTGGTACGTTGATAGAGAAGGAATTTAAGAAGGAGCTCGCATAGACGCGATCGTCTGGAAATTGATCTGGAGGAGAGTTCTTTGCCGTCAGGGTCCCCTAGCCCGTTGAAGATGCCAGCTAGGCAACCGAGAATACAGAGGGCGCATGTTCGGGGACTAGCTGGGTCGCCCAATGCATAGCTAAGAACGTTTGTGGCGAGCTCCTCGTAGTCCTCCACCTTCGAAGCCTGTGTCTTTACAGCCTGGGACATGTTAGCAGGAGCCAAGGTGTGGTTTTGACTAGAAGGGGAATGCCGCGTGACGTCAGGTGTACAGCATTGATAGGTAGGGACGCACAACGTACCCGGCACTTGAAAGCTGTAAATCCTCGAGCTAATTCTCTACGAAACTTATCGTTGACGGATGTTATTTCGCTGCAAGTGCGCTGAAAGAGGAGCGTTGTAACGCCTCACGCGTCATAGCAATGATCCTGCCTTGGCAGGCTACGTTTCTCACGCAGAGAGAGTTTAAGAAGCCACATAAGTTGTGGGTCCAAAATCTCATAGAAATGTAACGATGACCGATTGACAGGATAACGACAAATCAAAATACAGGAATGGAGACCTACGAGTATTATTAGTAGTCTAGAGCCGCGTTGAATCCATAGCTTTCTGCCTGCTTCTCAAAATCATCAAGCAGACCTCATCATGGTTGGGGATTTCGAGGGCACCAAAGACGCTGAAGCTTGCGGAAAGAAATAGTCCTGTAAGTACTCTGAAGACTTTAGAGCCTGTTCGATCGTTGGCAGCGGCTGCGGCTGCCCACTGCGGCTGCCCACGGATGACCGGTCCGATCGCCGTGCTGTATGATAGATCGCGTAAATAATTGCTTTACAGTGCGCTACACTACTGTAATGGACCTCGATGATGACCAGATACATTGTAAGAACCTCCTGCTACTCTCAGCAGTTGTTGTTGTTCAAGCTGTTGACACTACTACCCGGATATATGCCCATGAGCACTATCTTACCACTGACTGGGCGAATATGGGTTGACCGGCTCATGTGCGGACATCTCAGGCAGATAAAGACGGTACTTAGAGTCAGCCTACATGTTTTCCTGCTCACCATAGTCCAGCTACGTGCCCTTGCACTTACCAGCAACTTTGTCAAACTCAATGCACAGGTTTCCATTCCTCTACACATATGTTACTGGCCTATCTACATGAGTTCAGGTCCTCTTAACTTCACATTGTCCCCTGCAGCCGGTACAAGAGGTGTCATGAACACGAAGAGACGTTTGGTGCCCCAAAGTGACCAGAACACGTTGTCTGAGCCCGATACAACAAACACGTCCCTCAAGGGTGCCGGAAAATAGGAATATTCAACACCCAACATTGTCGAGCGACTTATTACAGTGCGGCAGGTTCGTCGTTGTCGTTGGAGGCTGTTGAACGCACGTCGGGGGCAGGTTGCGGCGATCGGACCGGTCATCCGTGGGCAGCCGCAGTGGGCAGCCGCAGCCGCTGCCAACGATCGAACAGGCTCTTAGTACATAGGTAAAGTAGCCCTGACAGGACAAGCTTCTTACATAATTCACAAACCGTTTACGGTTAGTGTAATAGCCTGCATGTCAAAAAAATAGGAGTTTTACTAATCTATTGACTTACGTGGTTTTTACCTAAGAATTCGGGCTTCCCGGAGACCTTCACCTTGAGTCTAGATTACCTTAGTCATCATACCTGTTACCGACGCGTTTCCGCCACGTCTGCAGGTCTGGATATAATATTATGTGCCTACAAGGTAGATAACATGCCTATAGAGTATCTTCCACCTTTATCTTACTTACAACACAGAGCCTCACCCTCTATGACATGAACACTGGTAGGTGACATTTAGGTGTTACAACACATGATCACCAAATGACAGTCACACGGACCGAAGTCGAAGTGAAAAGATGAACCTCGGACTTCCATGTCAAAAAAATAGGAGTTTTACTAATCTATTGACTTACGTGGTTTTTACCTAAGAATTCGGGCTTCCCGGAGACCTTCACCTTGAGTCTAGATTACCTTAGTCATCATACCTGTTACCGACGCGTTTCCGCCACGTCTGCAGGTCTGGATATAATATTATGTGCCTACAAGGTAGATAACATGCCTATAGAGTATCTTCCACCTTTATCTTACTTACAACACAGAGCCTCACCCTCTATGACATGAACACTGGTAGGTGACATTTAGGTGTTACAACACATGATCACCAAATGACAGTCACACGGACCGAAGTCGAAGTGAAAAGATGAACCTCGGACTTCCCGCCAGCTCTATCTAGATGGCCTCATCGTAGCCAATCAACGTCTCGACGCGTCATATCAACATCTGCTTGACCGCCACCACCCTCAGCACATCGTCCCCCTTCAACTTGGATTCGTGATGTTGCGTACCGTAAAATCCGAGAGGACTCGTTCCGCCCTGTTCTGCCTGTGCGGTGGGAAAATCTTTGAAGTGGAATCTCCCGCCTTTGGAGAGTGTCTCTCTGCCACCTATGGTGCCATCCGCTCTCGGCCAAACAACGTACATCCCCCCGACCGCCCACCCACTATTGCAGATGTCAGAGGGATCGATCGGCAAGGTATTCCGTCATCTCAATCATCATTAATGTCGTACTTGTGTCCTTGAATGCTCATCTCACCGTTATGGCTTCCACCTCCTACTTAAGTATCGTGAACGACGCTAAACGTGTTAAAATTTGCACCCTCGGCGCTGGTAAGCTGTCTGTGCTTGCTTTCAACTCTTTCGGCTCAAAATCGCTGAGACTCCGGCGTCTTTGCATCGAACTTGACTTCCGAGCAGAAAGGCGACGTTTTCCGCACCGTCCTCCGAGGCCGGCATTCCTACGAGTCCCTTCTCATCCTCGCTTGTGATCATCACGTTCGCCTCAGCAACCGTGATGAGAATACCTTATATGCCAATCTTCGACTCCACGAGTGTACCCCATGGTGTGCTGTTCGAACGGCCGATGTTCGTGCACACAATACGACTGCCGAACACTCAATATTGCACTCGTCCCTAGGTATGCATCATTACTATTGACGTCGTCGTACCTGTCTTAATCTGAATTGAATAACATCAGCAGAGTACTCAACTTCCCTGCCCAACGACGAAAAGACGGCCACCCTCAAATTCCTGCTTTCCACGCGACTGGTTGATGCTGCTTACGATGATCTGGTGGCCCTTGGCGCCGAACATGACTTGCCCACAATGCCTTATAACACGTTGCATATAGCGTTATCCATGCATACATGTACATCATCGTGTCGCGTCTTCGTGGCAGACGCAGTGTCCGCAGGCCAGCTAGCGATTCCTTTGATAGACGTATCCTCCGAGATGGACCGACGCCGTTGGAGTCAAAGCCAGGCAGAATTGGATCGTGAGGAGCACTTCCTGTTCGAAACCTCCGTTGAACCTCCCACTGCCGCCGACGATCCCGTAGGTAAGAATATCCAGATGTTCCCTACATGCTGTCATTGAATCCCATTTAGATTATGCCCCAAATATGTCGGATATTGATAAATGTACAGTCTTCCTCTATACTTTGACCCATAGACTGTCCAATGCTCCCTTTGGATCACTTCTTACGATGGCTGTGGAGCACGGTCTGCCTCGACAAGCTCAATCAAAGCTACGGGCCGATATGGAACACCATCAGTGCTCCTGGAGCTGTCTTATTCATCGAAGCGATGCTTTAGCCGCCGGAGTATTACAGCAAGGCAAGACCAGCGTCCATTCCAAAATACGCATGGACAACATTCGTCCTGCATCTACGCACACAACGTCCCAACCCCCTTCGTCCCCGATCCACCAAAATGAACGTCCCGACACAACTGCCGATGATGCCGATGTCGCGTTCTGGACCGAGAACTGGCCCCAGTTGGAAACTTGGGACTCATTGAAGGAGGTGTGCTTCGGCCTTTATTATGTCTATACAACCTCATCTTCACCTAGATAATGCGTGAGTCTCGAAAGTTGACAAGCCGTCCCGAGCTAGAACGGTCACCTTGTTCCTTTTGTGGCGGCCACACGCTCAACAAGGAGCTCACCATTTGGGCCGTCGGCGATGTTGACACCAGCTTATTGGAAACCGCCACGCAACAATTACAAAAGCGCTATGAAGTTCCCGAAATGGAAGCCTATCAGGTGTTCGACAATACGTTAAAGGCCTGTAAATCATGTTACAGATGTGTAAACCATAAAAAGTTCACGCAAATACCCTTCTACGGTTGGGCGAACGGCTGTTGGACTGGCACGATCCCCCCCGAACTGGCGAATTTAACTTTTGCGGAGGAGCTTGTAATTTCGCGTGCGCATGCATCCAAATGTTGGATGAAGCTGAATGCCGAACATTCTTACCTTCGACAGCGAGCTTCGTCTGGTAATGTCTGCATTCATCCCCATGAAATCGTGGAGCTCACCGCTGCTCTTCCACTCCCGATTAATCGCCTGTACGATGAAATCGTAGTTATCGTCGTTTCCAACGGTGGTGCGGCTACACCGGAAATGTTCCAACGCACGCCGTTGCTTGTACGTCGTGACATAATTCATCAAGCCCTACTGTGGCTTCACGATCACAACCGGCTGTACCGTGATATTGTACTTGATTACGACGCTTTGGACGGATACAAGCCAGATGGGAGCCTTCGATTTCCCGCGCAGGTCGTAACGAACAACAGCACCATGCGAGGTGAGAGTGCAACTTACACCGCTCATGGTGTTGACACGACAGAATCCATATTCGCCAATTCTACCTCCAACGACGATGCTCAAATTCCAATGACGGTTACCGGTATGTATTCACGGCGTCATACAGACCCAAAGGCTCACCACTTATACGACAGGTACCTTCGATGTTGATTTAACGGAGGCTTCCCTCAATATTCGAAAAATCGAGGCTCTCAGACAACTCCATGCCGATAAGAGCTTTGTGAAGACATCCACCTCAAGCCTCATCCTAAATACTCGCTCAAATCCGGACGTATACGGTCTTTTGTGGCCAACACTCTTTCCCTATGGAGTGGGCATGTTTGAAGACGCCATTCGGAATCAACCACCATTTCGTCACATCCACCTGAAGTCCCATGTCAGCCATTATTTGAAACTTCACGATAACCGCTTCCAAACACACATCGCGTTCATCTTTGTCATGCAGAACATTATGATGATTCGAGCTTCCTCCGCACAGTCTAAGCTTGCCATCAGACGTGGCTGGTGGCCGAAGGCGATGGCTGCGATGGCTCGTATAGACGCCGCCACTCTGAAACATGTCAGCGAGGTTCTTGTTGAACGAAAAGCTCGAAAGGACTATTCCGCATATCCAGGGGAAACCGACGGGGAGCGAGCAGCCATTGAACTCCTTCGTTACTTGGAGTACTGTTCCGATCATATTGAGGGATCGACTGGGGAGATCATGGTGATGCGCAACGAGATTAGGGCTCTTTGCAAAGATTCTGGCACCCCTTCCATATTCTTCACCTTAAACCCTGCAGATTCGTACAATCCGTTGTGCTCATATCTTTCCGGCCACGACATCGATCTGGATACTCTATTCGACAGACCCGATTCTCGTTATACCGCCTTTCATCGAGCCCGTCATCTGGCCGAAAACCCCGTGGCGGGCGCATGGTTTTTTAAACTTATGGTTGACCAGCTGATCGATGTTTTTCTTGGATTTAAACGAGCTTGTCGAAGAGGCGTATTTGGACGGGTCAAGCATTACTACGGCGTGGTCGAAGCGCAAAACCGTGGTTCACTGCATCTGCATATACTCATTTGGCTTGAAGGTGCATTATCGCCGAGGGCCATTCAGGAACGGTGCGGAGCTGACGCCGACTTTCGAACTCGTTTATTCCATTGGCTGGATTCAACCATCGCATACCAATTTCCGGACAATGCACCCCCGAGAGCGTCTCAGGACTCGCATGACAAAACATGCATATTGAGCCGACCTCCCGACCCCGACCTGCCCGAATTCGAAACCATTTGGCCCATCTATCTATCTCGTGTTATGACTTGTGTTGGTCAAGAACATCAGCATAGTGATACCTGCTACAAGAAGATCACCCGAGCATTTGCTATGCTGTCCAAAGCAGAACGCGATCTACTCTGTCGGTTTTTCTACCCCCAGGACATTGTGGAAGAGACGTACATGAACGAGGACGGACGTATTTTTTTCAAACGATTGCATCAATTCATGGTAGGCCACAATCCGGTCATCACGGGATGCTGCCAATGTAATACGGACGGCAAATTTGTGGGCTCTGGAGCGTTCGGAATGGCTCTCAGCATTTACATGACGAACTATACTGCAAAGTCCTCCCTTGATTCTGCAGTTGTCATGAGCGCGTTAACAGCCGCCATAACTTCGCTTGGCCGTGAGATGGTCACAGCGGATGAGGAGCAATGCCGAAGTCTACTCGTAAAAACGCTCAATCAGATGAACAGCCGTCGGGAGCTTTCCGGTCAACAAGTGGCATCAGGCCTTCTTGGTATCCCCAACCATTTCACCGATGCACGCTTTACCACCGTTTACTGGACGAGCACCCTCCATTGGCTTTCACCCGTCGCCTTTCCCAATGAACCCGCCATCCATCCATCACCAATTGATACGGACCATGACGATTCATCGACCATGGATAGAAAGTAAGCGCCGCCCTGTTATGCCACTCGATTATCTAGTACACACTAATCATTGAACCATTAGCGTTGTAGACCTCAACTCTCCGGGTTCCGAACCGGTAGATCTCACCGAGAATTTGGTAGTATTGCAGCACCGTCAACGGGAGCCGCCAATCTCATCACTTGTATTCGACATTCTGTACCGTCCACTGGAACTCGAGAACACCTGCATGTGGAACCAAATTGGCGAGTACGAAAAGGTAGTCATTGGGAAAGATGCCCGTAAACGCGGTATGACTGATGAACACTCTCTCCCTAATCCCTGTCCACCGACAAATAATCGTTCATTTCAATTTCTAACCGGCCATCCACAAGCATCCACCCATTGTTTGAAAAAACGTTCAATTCGACATGTACCCGTTCTCCTTGGATGTTCCATTCCTAGGAGAGATCTCGATGTACAGGATGAGCGTTACGCCATTGCCATGTTGGCTTTATTTACCCCATGGAAGCGTTGCCCGGGATCCCCATTAAAGCATGTTGATGAAGATTGGTCCACGGCTTTGAAAAACGGCCTTACGAACATGTCCCCAACTTGCTTAGCGGTTGTTAACCACATGCAAGAACAGTGGGAGTGTAGGGACGCGGCCGCCGACTTCTCAGCCCAAAGTAAGCAACGATATGCGGCTTTTGCGGCTGGTGGAGGCAGCTCTCTGGGCTCTACAGACGTAGATGATCAGGACTTAATGCACGACATCGATTGGCAGCTGGGGCAAGGACTTCGTACAGACGTTCCCGCAGAACTCGACTTATGTTCTGAATCCGACGCTTCATCGGACTTTTACGAAAAGTGTAATGCCAGAGCGCTACAAAGCGTTAACGTGACCCGTGCTCTGACTGAAGCATCTCATGCTTATGATGCAGGCGCTACCGATGAAGACTTCGTTCGCAAAATCGGAGGGAGAATCACATGTATTGGCACGGGTGGTCGTTTGGATGCCTTGAGTGCTTCTGAGGCATTGGAAGGCGATCGCGCTGCTGTTCGCCAAGCTCGCCACTGTATGTCAACATGCTTTCTCCATAAATATTCACCCTGAAATCTCGTTTCAGCAGCAGCTGGGATCACAGATGACGATGACGAAGATAACGGACGACACGACTGCTCGCAATGGTATAACCAACCCGTAAAGACCACGATGTCCCGAGAAGCGGCACTCGCGAAAGAGTTGATCACTCGTCGACATCAAAACAATCCGAATTTCTGGGCCAGATTAGACGAATGGCAAAGGATCGCGATAGCTGCCATAGGCATGCATACCTTGAATGATGAACAGCAACTAGCCTTTCTCCTCATTGTAACCGCACGCATGAAACGTCTAGCCAATCCAAATCTCGGCCCGTTTCGAATCATTATTGCAGGCCCCGGGGGGACGGGGAAGTCGAGGTTATACGACGCAGTTAAAACGTTTTATGGCGCTCTGAATCTTGGAACGGAACTTTCGTTTACAGCACCAACGGGCATTGCCGCCGCTAACATAGATGGTTCTACTGTAGCTTCGGAACTGGCATTACGAGTTGGCGACAAGACTATGTTAAAAGCCAACTCTACTGCACTGGCAAACCTTCGAGAACGTCTGCAGACGGTGAAGACCCTGATCATTGATGAATTCTTCTACATGGGCTGCAGGGAATTCGAAAAGGCGACCCGGTATGTGTACATATCCCTGTTAAATACCCAAGTTAATGCTCCGCCATAGTCACATAAACATGGCGAGACACTGCACTGATGATTCCTTTGGCCACCTCGACGTTATTCTATCCGGCGATCAGTTTCAACTTTTGGGGCCCAATACCACCGCCCTATATAATCATCGGTACACATCCCTTAATGATATGACTGCCGATGTCCAGAGTGGTAATACCACCGTACGCCGGAACGCCACAGCGGTCATGAACTATTGGGGGATCGCCAACTGTGTCGTTTTCCGTCGTGTTCTTCGTCAAGACAACGAACGGTATGTCGCACTGCTAACCCGTCTACGAAAAGGAATCTGTACAATACGAGGGCCCGATAGCGATATCGAATATCTCAAACAATTTCAGCTGGGCAGCGCGTCACGTCTTGCTACAAATTCTGCCGTCAATATAGCGCGTTGGGTAGAGGATTCGTTACTACCAATCGAAGCTGCACATCTCAAGCGTGGCTCACCGCTCATCACGTACACCAATTTCGCTCGGAATATGCATAACTGGAACATGTCCCACTCCTTTGCAGCCGCGACAGGGCAAGACTTTGGAGTATACTTCGCCGAAGATGTTGTAGGAAAAGGCAAAAAACAGGTGATCTTAACCGGTACGTTATAGCGCGGTCAACCGATCTCTCCGTCTACTGATATACGCCTCATAGGACAAAACGCTGAAGCGGCCTGGAGAACCCCAATCAAATCACATGCACAAGATTTATCCGGTCGCCTACCGCTCGTTATTGGAATGCCCATCCTTATTGTCGATAATATTGCGGTAGAGCTGGGTCTCTGCAATGGTACATCGGGAACCCTCATCTCCGTCAATTACTTCATGCGGGACGGACGTCGATACGTCATTTCCGCTGAAGCGGACGTGGCCTCTTACCGAAATCCTGATTCAACGTCTCCCCATCGTCATCGTGCCACCATTCCCCTGAAGTCGAAGACCATTGAATATTCAAGGCCTAATGAAACAAAGGTTTATAAAGCCTACAGACGCCAGCTGCCCATCATTCCCGGATTTTCCTTTACAGCACATAATTCACAAAGCAGATCATTGTCATGCATGACGGCCCAACTCGACACCTGCGCCAGCATCTCCGCTTCATATGTTATGCTGTCTCGAATTCGTTGTGGCCCGGAAGGCCCTCTGGGCCTCCGGATCTTAGGCGAAGTGAACACGAAGAATATTTCTGGCCATGTTTCCCAAGAGACTCGGAGGGAGGAAGTTAGACTGCAATTGTTGGCGGACGCGACTCTTGCAAGGGCGCGGACAGATTTAAAATGGTACACGGACGTTATTAACAACGACCCTTAATTCCATTAGCACTTGTGAAACTCGTACTACAACTTATTTACCTCTTACCACAACTACTACTGTATTTTATATACCAAACGAACAGAAACCCGCGGCGCTTTATCGCGACCAACCCGTTCTGCTTCTGGAATAGCATATCGAAAGAGCTTCGGGGAGGCCATGGGCCAATGCACGATTCCGTAGTTAATCCGAATTCTCACAACGTGCTGGCCCAACGTTCCCAACTCCACCAGGTTTTTTTGTAACTGTTCCGCCGCTTCTCTGTTCAATAAACACGCCTCCAGCTCTATCTTGATCTTCCGAAAAGGTGCCAACCGAGGAAGGGACCTCAGAATCGAGGCCACGAACGAATGGTCTACACCATGACATCGTACCTTCACAACGCGCAAGCCTAAGACGTGTTGAAGACTAATGAAATCACAGCATGAATACTGTGTATCTATAAAATACGTCGTCATCTGTACCTCCACACGATGAAGCAAACTTACCATTGATCAAAGACAACTCCAGCCGCCGGAGCGAGTCCGCTGTACCATTTACAATTTTCGATACACAGGGGATACAATCATTATCGAAAGAGAGACGGAGATCCGTTAGACAAAGACACGCGTCATACAGCGTATGAAGAACGTTTCGAAGATAGCACGGAAAGAAGGGAGGGCGGAAATCCGAAATCTCCAGCCGCCGAAGTTGACACACCGGCTGAAAACCCCTCGATGTGGATAAAATCCGCGCTGACGACACCCTACATGATAGCAAACGAAGCTCGCGCAGCTTAACGCAGCGACAAAGGATCATAAGCAGGCGGGCATCTGGGATATCGCTAGCCTGTAGGGTAAAATATTCACGATTGAAGAAGTCGACATCCAATGATAACGGAACCGATGAATCAGCAAACGAGACCCCCCGTATGGCAAGGCCGCAAGTACATGCGGACATCAATTTGAAGATCCCATCCTCCCGTCCTTGACGAACGCCATTGAAACAGATATGCTGAACGGACCGTGCTGCGTCTACGTTCCGTGGATCTCTGAAAAACAATATACAGCATTCCAGGCATTCAAGATCCCAGTTTTTGCCTGTGGTAAAGTAGGAAAACATGCGACGGCGACATATGTGCCACAGCACCCTGCTTGTCAGACACAACGTCCCGTATGGAATTGGCGTAATATCAATGATCCTAGTGAGAATCTCCACAGGCAGCGAAAGAAATGTCGTCTTTAACTAATCAACGAAAAGCCGTCACGTATGGAATAGACCGAGTCGGGCTTGTACCATACCTGGGGCATGTTAATTGACGAAACCCGAGGAAGAAGTGCCACGTCGGGAACGAAACGAAAAAGAGGAGATCGGCTTTGAATTTGGAGAGATATGTGTACAATGCCGAAGCCGCTGGAGACGTGGTGAGAGGAAACGGTGACAGTACCTGTAAGAAAGGAAACTGTCTCGATCGTGGCTCACCGGACCGGTAGCTTACTGCGGAAACTGTCTCGATCGTGGCTCACCGGACCGGTAGCTTACTGCCGTTCGACTCCCTTGAGGGTGGCTTAACGATAGGCATATCACTTAAGAACGCTTGTCACCTTCAAGAATTTCAATACGGGTGTGACAGCAAGAGCTTGGCCTCCCTCGATGAAACTCTATCATCGATTGTAATCTCTCCAGCGTTTCAGTCTCTCAAGCTTTTCATGGCCCACGTGTTCATCTCTCAAGAAAGGGCGAACACAGTCCAACATGACATCAAGCGTTTTGACGATCGTACGCCCATCTCCTTCACTTTTGCCGTTGACGGCTCCCCCCACTCCTGTTTTACCCACATCCCAGATATCAGGGAATTCGTTATGATATCGCGAGAGTCAACAGACTGGATCGTCCCGTCTCTTTACTTACGCATTCAATATACAAAGATGACTCTAGAAGCTACATCCACGCCTTCGCCGTATTCTCTATAAACTTTCCTCATGAATTGTAAACGCACCATCTGACCCCAACCACTTCCCAGTGTCCGCATTGCCCGAATGTCCGTCCAGCCTTGCCTGAATAAGAGTGTCGTATCCTGTCTCCGATGTTTGGAACATTGAAGCTTGATTGAACCAAACTACGGAACCCCGTCCATTGCCAGCCTGCCATTCTTCCTCTGTTATTTCGCTGAGCATGCTCAGAGGTACCGAGTTTTCACGTGTCGGCTTCTCTCCGTCGGAGGTGGTCACGATCTCAATGTCGCCTGCAGGAATGGTGAAATCAAAATCAAAGAAAACAGTCAAAACCCGTACCACGAAGGTCGACATTGAAATGAACAAACAGGGCCGATGGATAGAGCAGGAAGACGCCGGGCGGAAGTTCGATACAGATTCCCGCCTCCCATATCACCAGCCATGCCTTTTCCCGGTGGTTAAAGAACCCATACACAAAGACTATGCAGATTCCGAAGGCCAAATTTTTCGCGTCGACGTGGGGGTCGCAATAGACGCGCTTGACGCCGGGCCTAGGCGCGTTTAGGCACCAATTGAAGAATAAGCCGTATTCTGCCGTCAATTTGTACTGTTCCCTCGTATAGTCAATGCAATCCCGGTATCGTTGAGCGACCCCCGGGAAGTATTGCACCAGAAGCGCATTCGCGATCAAACTAGCGCAAAAAAGTCAGAGTCAAAATAAAATTAAGCCAAAATATTTCTTGTACTTGATTGCATGGAAAGCGGTGCCCGGCCTAAAGAACCTTCTCAGAAGTGACAGGTTCTCCGAATGCCATTGGGAGTATGAGGGCGTCTACCGTTTCAATCAGAGTACAGCAAACGTGCGAGTTGAAAATAAAAACCGTTTTGTTATTTCGATCGACGCCGGCGATACAAAACCAGTGACGACCCCGCCGGTTCCCCTGAATAGCGGCTTCGCCCATCGTTGAGCAGCATTTCACGAAGTCTCGAGCCTCCGCGAGAAAACGAGGCAACAACTGACGAATGTTTTCCGTTATCCTCGATCGAAAGATGATGAGGCGGCCAACACCGTCCAAGAAACGCGTAGCCACGCTAGATTAATATTAGAACATGCTACTCCCATACGCAAAAGGCACTTACCCTTCGTATGGTATAAGGCGAACGCCTTCCAGGTGTCTCCAAAGGATATCCAATGATCCCGAAGCATGAGCATCGCGTAAAGCCGTGCTGGGACGTTGTGAGAAAGGGGTGCCCATCCATCCTGTTGAAGTCGCCGGTAGATCGTCCGTCATCAACGAGCTATCTGCCACAAAAACTTGATCCTCCGCCTCCTTCCCGGCAGTCCGATGACGACGACGCCTCAGGCTTCGAGCACCTTGCTTGGACAGAGTCGAGGGCACATCGATGTTTAAAGGCATGGAAGGTAGCGGTCGAGTGCTGGGAAAAATCGTTCAGAAATACCCAACGAAGTAGGTGGAAGCATCTTACGTAGACGCGTAGCCGACTGAAGGGATGTTGGTCATGGCCTCCTCCGGTGCCGGCTCCACCCTTCGTTTCTTCTCCGGGGGCGACATGTCTTGGTTTGAAGAAAGGACGAAGTCGGAAGTGAAGTTTAGCGCTGGGGTAACGTTGTGTGCATCAAGGATGGCACAATAGATTGGATCCTGTGCTGTCCAATTCTCATCAACGTCCTCGTGTCGGAGTAATGCTACGTCCAGCACGTTTACGGATAGTGTCAAGTCGACGTCGTTGTCGCCAGGCGTCAACTTCGTGGTGTATCTGTCAGGACGAAATGAGCATCGTTGTAGGATGAGCAACGACGACGCACTTTGGTAGGACGCCGAAGAAGGTCGTCAACAAGTTTGCCAGCTTCAGCCGTGTTAACATAACCATGTCGACGACGCGCAACTGTGTAAAAGAACGGCAGCGAACTGCTTTGGTACTAGCCAGAAGCTTTCCCGGAGACGCGCAGGTTGATCTGCCTGAACCGTGTTAGGGCCCTTGGAGTTACGACGTCTAAAGGACATAGAAACAAGGACTCACCTTTTTATACCGTAGATCTGGTCAACAAACGCGAGCCAAACACATCCACACGCCGCCTACACGTGAGCTTGTTGAAGGTGTAAAGGAAAGAAGACGGTTGTACTGTTTGACATTATTTGCCGTTACTCGTGGCCACCCGCCCTTCGTCTCCCACCATTTACCCTCATCAACTCGGCCGCCACGACGACACTCTACACACCATCCATCACGCATACTCAGCATGGTGGATGACGAAGTGCAGTACCTGGGCACGGTATCCGAGGTCCAATACCTGAAAACCATCCCGTCCCCCGTCGAATACATAAAAACCCAGCTTTCCGCGGAAGTACAGGAAATTCTGGATTCTGCCAGTTACACCGCCTCCCAACGTACGCCGGCGAAACCGCCACGGGAGAAGCCTCGCTATAGGTAGGCTCGCCGATTTCTATGGGATATCGCTGACCGTCAACAGCAATCCCTTGTTCAACCATCCCCAAACCAAAATTAACGCGGAATTGCTCAAGCTCTCCAAGCCCCGAAACACAGCGAAGGTGGGCACCTTTTTTTTTTCCCCCCGTCTGTCGTCATCGTTCGATAACGTGAGTGTAGCGCACCTCCAAAGTCCGGAAGACGCAGGCCCCTTACAAACGCACCAAACCGTCCACATCCGCGTCCTCTCCCAAACAACCCATACCGATGTCCGACCGTTGTCCTGCAACGATGCCCATGATTATAGATCTTACCACAGATTAGAACACAAAAACACCGTTATACAATAAAAAAGAAAATGTGTTCCAATGACCACCTATGAATCCGTTCACTGCCCGACATTCGCCACTTGACGCCTTACCTACTAATCGGCAAACCAGCACATACTCGTATACTCATGCATGAGGAAGTTTTTTCAGCGAGGCGCGGAACGCTCCAATGAGCGAACCGCATACCTCCACTGAAAGCGAGAAGGATGTGGAGAAAAGATGGATGAAAAGGAGAGGTAGCAGGTGGCGGCGTCTACTCGTCGTCGGCGTCGTCAAAGAATAGAAAGAAATCATTAAAACACACCTGTCTGCGGGGCGTCATCAGCAGACGCGCCGCGTGCCCATATTCCAGCCTCTTCCTCTCTTCAAGCCTGTGCTACGGCAGGGTAAGAACATTTCCTATCTTCCTAGAGTCTCTTGAAGACCGTCGTGGACATCATTCGATGTCTGCTGCCCGACTAGAGGGGCTTACGCGTCTATGCTGGGCCGTTGCTATGGCTGCGACACCCTGGCAGCGGCCCTCGTGGGTCCAACCCTCGTGTACCGAGTCGTCGTCCTCTGGAGTCAGTCGCGGTCAGTTCTGAGTATGCGAAGGTGGTGGTGGCTGTAAGAGGTGAGATCGTATCTCGATCAGTCGTCCGAGTGATCGGGCAAAGGAAAATGCTGACAAAGCGTACATGTTGGTTCCACAACTCCGTATCTTCCACCAACCATCATCATCACCAGGCCGTCCTTCCTCCTAGGCATCGTCTCCCAACTCTCTGCCCGCCTTGTGTACCGCACGCCTACCGCCGTATAAACCCTGTCAAAGCGCAGCACTTTTTCGCCTCACCGCCATCGACGGAACAAGTTCGAACAGCGCACACTCTCCTTGCATGACATGAAAGGAGGAATAGACGCTTGCTTCCTGAGACGACCAGCGCTGCGGTAAGCTCTCTTTTAAATCGTACATTCATGTTCACTCCGTTTCCTAGGATCCGAACAGCGAGCAAGCGCTGTGACGACCGACTCGTCATTCACCGTGCTACTTCCACGTCGGGCATATCCTTCCACCCTCTCTGGACTCGACGCCGCTGCCGACTATACTGGACCCAGTCGTACCGACCCGCCCTCGCGAATGCCATGGCGGCTGTGTATTCTTGGGCGACACGCTCACTGCTTACTTTTCCAGATTTTTGTGCCCACTATCTAACGCAACGAGCAGCACCTTTTCACGCCTAGAGTGCTTGGCCTTCACGTCCTGCTATGGATCGCTCGGTACCTCGTCGGTTTTGCTGTGCATCGTCTTACTTTACTGACCACCCTTTCCTAGACATGGAATACGCCGTCCGGGCGTTGCTTCCAATTTACACGGTGCGTCCTCACGCTCCTTGTTAACCTGCTAGACTCCAAACGTCAACGAAAGACATGGACCAAACCCGCCGTGGAATCAGGCTCGGGACTATGTCCTTCGATGACCTTGCTTGCCAGTCGCAGCTCATCCACGGACCACTGCCGACGAATGTCTACTTCCTCAAGTAGTAAGTCAACATGTCCATTCGTTCTTCAAGCTCTCAAGCTCTCACTGGCATTTAAAGGTTAGACTCTGGAATGATACTCGCCTTGTGTACGTCGTTCGGGAAGTTGTCGTCACGATGCGTCCTGTTCCATTTGACCTCACGCCGGTGGAAGCTAGGAGACGACGCCTTTGCTTGGAGCTGGTGTGGGAGATCGTCGTTATGACGCGTTCATTCCCATTGGACTTCGCGTCAGTGAGAGCACGACGACGGCGGTCGGGATGTTTTATTACGCATTTTCCGCATTCTGGGCAGGATGAGGGACTCCGTGTTGGGATGTACTACCTATAATTACTACTACTTTGTATCTACATCCTTGTTTGTGTACCATGCGCAATAATACTGTCAATTCACCTGAACCTCTCTTGATGTGACCCTTGACAATGATATATAATACTGTAGTGTATATGGTCAGTACATGTTGACTGTATGGCTGCAGTATGGTACAACTATGGCTGGAGTATGGTCCCAAGAGAGTACTGCACGACCGACCGATGATTCAACAGTCGTCTGAACCCCAACCCCACCATAACACATAACGTCATGCACGACACCGAGAGCAAGAAACCGGCAAGTAGCCAACAAAGAACATTTCAATCAACAGAATACAACGCTATGACTGCGGGCTAAAGCCCATAATGATCATATATACAATTGCGTATGCTTGGCCCCCGTCCCCACCCCTTCCATCCCATCTCCATCATTCACCTTTAATCGGGGGCTCCCAATAAG
>QLPD01001037.1:0-26072 GCA_003314085.1 Hymenopellis raphanipes | reverse complement strand
GCGAAACCCAGCTCTCACGGATGTGCACACGCATCGTCCAAAAATAGTGATGATGGCGCCGGAACGTCCGCCAATATCTGGATCAGTGGGTATTGCGGTTACTTATGATGAACTGAAGCCTCGGGGAGTCGACGTTCAGGTGAATGGCGCATTGGGAGCTGACTTAAACCAAGATATGTTGGAAGAAGTGTGTCGTCGCGGAGGTACGCTTGGACTCCCTGGGCGAATTTGGGCTCGCTCACCGGGCCCTTCTTAAGAGGGTACTGAAGTACGCGGTCCATTCTTTTTTCGTTAACTTTCTTGAACTCACCTGACAGATTCTCTCGGCAAAATCCGGCGTTCTTGAAAGAATGCCGAAGTCGACCCAAAGAGGAAACTACGCTTTGGACAAAATATCACTGCGATACCTCAGTCGATTGTACACTCGAAGTAATGCACTATTGTAACGTTCCCGACTGATCGTCATTTCCGTTGACTTCGCCCTTTTGATGTTGTCGAATCTCATAATGCTCTGATCCTATCTTTGAAACTGTTGCCACACTTCGGCTGCGTTACTCCTGCTCGTGGCCCACATGGACTCCACACAATTAGTTTCTAGATACGACAAAACTTGGAAGCGGACAACTCTTTATGGCTATCCCTTTGCCGGCATCGCGGCTTGGTCCCACAAACCAAAGCCAACGACAACAGCACTTCCCGAATATAGTAAAGACGCCTCACCCCTCGCTCGAAAACTACGAAATATAGCATCTTTTCCCGAGTTTATGGCAGTAAATGAACCCGGAGGCAGTCATCGGAGGTCGGCTTCAAAAGCAATTAAAGAGATTTACTACGAATGGTACTTTGTATGTCACTCGAAGGAAACCTGTCACAGTGGTGCCTTCACATACAAAAGCCGGTCAACGTTGCATAGGGATGCTTCTTGACGGGACACACATTACACTGCATCCTCTCCCTGCCTTCTCCCGTGGCTGTCTGACCTTCTGTCGCTTCTTCAACTCTAAATCCACAACATTTCACCTGTATACGGTACGTCAGTTGATGGTTGTATGGTATCAAGGCTTTGAGTTAATTTTTCACTTCCTTTCCTTTTTTTCCACGTGCTTCCCGCATGATGCCAAATTTCGACACAAAGCTGACTGATTCTGGGTATAGGATATCCACAGATGCAAAGCCTCTGGCCCGATTATCCCAGGGGGCTTTTTCGCATACAAAGTGCGGCAGATGGCCCTGCCACCGGCCTTTTCCCCGTTCCATTGTCATTTTCTCGCTCAGAGGGAGATTCGGACCAGTGGCACACTTCGGGTGGGGGTCATCCTTCACTTGTCTCGGGATATAATGAAGGGGAAGCCTCTATGCACCACGATGACGAGACATGGGACTCTCAGCCCAGCTATCCGCGCGAGCAGCCACCGCCACAATACCAACTTCCGTTACCGACCATAATGACATCCGAGGAGCAGCACTATGCAAGTCAGCATCAACTACCAGTTAGTCCCATTGGTCATTGACTCGACGTCGACTCATTCTGCCTAGTATTCCGATCGGGACGCTCCAGCCTCAGGCGGCTATGTTGTGGGTACAGGTTCCCAAGGCCATTTCCTACCCCGACTCGATGATCGTCATCACTATCAGGACTCTCACAGTCAAGACTCTGAGCGCTACACCCACAGTCATCATATTCCTCCTTTCGCTCACGGTGAGCTCTCTCAGTTTTTCCCCATCGCGGTGTAGGTCCTTGAGCCTGAATAAAAAATCACCAGATCCTGCGCCTTCAATTCCTACCATCCGACATATGGATCACACTCAGGCTGTTGCCAGCCACCACACTCCTCAATCCCAGCAAAGCGTCGAAGTATGGCTGCGAAGCCAAAGCTGGCTGTCGGGGCTTCATCCGAGCACGCCGATCACATTGGACGCTCTTCACAGCCCGCGCGATCCCTACGACAAACCGCCCTACACGATGCATCAGCTCGCCGCTGTTGCCATCTTTAGTCACCCTCGACAAAAGGCGAGCTCGTCGGAAATACGTGATATGCTGAAAGAGCGATATCCGTATTACACTGACAAGAAAGAGTTGTCGGTTCGTCCATCTTCTTCTTCTTCTATCAACAAGATCTAAAGAACTGCGACCCCCCCTCTCTCTACTAGGAAACTCTAAAGCACGCGCTCTCATCCTACTTTTTATTCAGGCGAACGAGCCGGGTGTCGACCCAGCCAGGCAGAGGCGGACTCTGGGAACTCGACGTGCTCACGAATCCCAACGGGCGGCGCAACAGGAAACGCGGGAGCCGCCAGAATAGCGCGTCTCTCGAGGAAGATGCCTATGATGAGTTTGGTAATAATAATAATACGGGGGGGCTGCACGCCGGGATGCCCTACCCCCCTTCAGAGCTTGCGGGCCCAAGCCTTCCTCCATACCCGCCTTCGTCTTCGTCTTCCTCTTCGGAAAACAGGCTCTACACATTTTCGCAGCCGAGTTATAGTGTAGACTCCCCTGGCTCCGAGGGCTCCACTGGCAGTGCCAGCGACACCTCCCCCGGCCACCAAGTGCCGTCCCCCGAGTTTCTGGCTGCGCAGAATCACTATCTCATGGAAAGCCAGGCGTTTGCGCTCAGTTTGCGAGGGTTGGAGACGCTGCCTCGGTCGCGGTCTGTTTCTCCGTATCGCACGCCAAGTTCGGAGGAGGCGTCGTCGTCGTCGTACCACCGTCGTAGTTCTTCTACTCAGCGAAGGGCTCTGCCGAGTCGAGCCGCCACTCCTAGTACGTCCTCGAGCCCAAGTGGGTCGTGAACCTGCAGCGCGCCACCTCCAGTTCTCATTCCATACCTCCCCTCATTCTTACTAATTCGTACCTACCTCCAGGCCTTCCTTATAATATCCATTCTCATATGTATCAACACCATTATGAATACTCAATGTAGCCCTCTCCATTCAAACGTTACGGATCGTCAGTCGTGAACATGCCATTGATACGCGTTACAGATAAAGAAAGGTTGGTATATACAAGTACAGTAAGGTAAAAGAATTGTCAATTTGCTAACCAATGCGCGCGCGCACACACACACACACATTTAAATAAATAACCCGAGATCTACTGCACTTTGCCAGCCTTGGCCCGCATTATGCGATCATACGATTCCCGTAAAGGAGAACGATGAGCTATGTACTGGAGGTGGCTATTAGTGACGCCAGGCGGAGGTAAAGAATGAATTTTCTGAATGTCCTCTTCGTCAATATTAGGGAAAAAGGATATTCGATGCGATGGGGTAATCTGATGGTGGACAAGAGAGGAGAGAGCAGCGATGGTGGAAGACGATGAGATGGTAGACAGCGTCCGCGTTCTATCTGTCCATCGTGCATCCTTATTAGTTGGAGGAAGTGGCAAGGTTGCTACACTGCGCGCCGATGAAACTGATGGACGTCGATTCTGCGAAGAAGGGGCTTCTGGAGAAGAAGGAGCAGTCGAAACGGAAATTGGAGAAGGAGGAAAATCGTTGTCCTTGGGCACCGAGGTGGACAGCTGCGCTTTTGCCGAATCAGGCATAACAGCCAGTGGCGCTAGCGGGGCACTTGGGCCATGGGACTGACCTCTTATCAGGGGGTGTGGACGAAGATGCTTGCTGGAGACAGAATAAATGGAGGAAGGACGGGAGTGGCGTTTACCCTTTGGAGAGGTGGCGCCATCGTTAATCGCATGACCCTCGCTCCCGACAGCAAGAGAACTATGTCTGCGATGATCACTGACATCCGTCTTAATGCCGTTGGTCCGTGCAAGTGCAGCAGCCGGCTCTGAAGGAGTGATTTTGTGCTGTGAAGATAGTTTGTTGTCCTTGACATTGGGGGAGCTGGGTTTAGATAAAGCAGCAGCAATTTGGTCCGGATCTTGGTCCTGAGATGCAATAGCCTGTGCGAAGCGTGCTGCGGCGGTGGGTTCCATTAATCTATAATCACTAAGGCCACGAGCCGACGGGGGGCGACTATAGCCTGCACGACTTTGGGATTCCAGGAATTGACCAGGAGGGGGGAGACGTGAATTGAGAGGGGCGCCATTAACCTTTGGCTGGGAGGGAAATTCAGATTGAGCCCTGTCTGCTTCTACACGACGGCGCTCTGCTTCTGCTCTTCGCATTCTTTGTGCTTCATCGGCAGATAGATGAGGGGGACCGTTGTGAGTTATGATATGATCAGGAGAAGTAACCATTTGGGATGGAGCTGGTTGTCGAGTGAGCGGGGCAGAATGAGATGGTGGTACGGGATTAGGAGAGACGGGACTTGGCGGACCCTTGGCGACCGTTTGGGAGACGCGCTGTTGCTGTGTTTGGACAACAGCGGGCCTCGATTGTTTACTAGTCTCTGTCCTAGCCAGTGCTGGTCTATGTTTGCCACTGCCCGTCGACGAGGTGCGCTTAGCTATGCGAGGAGGACGCATGACGACCTCTCGGACGATGGGAGTGGCCGAAGTGGTTGTTTCCGAATCGCTGTCTGTATCGGACTCGTTATAGCGATTAGGTGTGTCTACTCCGCTTTCACTGGACACCCAGGCGTCGTCGTCATCATCGTCTTCCAAATTCATAGCAAAGCCGCCCTTTAGTTTCGATGGGTGTGCCTTGGTAGTGGTCGAGGGTGGAACAGCGGAAGGACGTTTAGGGACATGGGGCTCTCTAGAGTCGACACGGAGAGTACTATGAGTTCGTAGTAGAGGAGTGGTATTACGAGCGTGAGACTGGATATTGCTGTTAGTGAGCTGTGTAAGAATGAAGGTTGTTGTCAACGTACTTCGTGGCCGTTTTTCTTTGTTTTTTCGACTTTGGGAGCTGGGAAATTATTGGCAGTGAGCTGCAAATTAGGGCCGAGCTTTGAAGACGACGACGAGCGTGAATGAGAGCGCAGACCCCCGGAAGACGAGGATCTGTGAGTCTTGGATGGTGGCATAACTGATGATGAAAGTCGTTGATCAACAAACTAAAGCAACTCTCTCTTTGTTTTGTTCCGCTCCGAGCAACAGCCTCTTTTGACACATTCCTTGACTCAATCATCGTCAACATGGAGCGGGTCCATTTCCAGCAAGAGCAGGTATTATTATACAAAAATTAAAATTCAGTAATCTGATGCAGAAAATCGTAGATGCTCGACGAGCTCAAAGACCTCGTTGAAAAAAATCTCTTCACTCTAGTGGGTCTCTACATCTGGACTGGCCGTAGTCTATAGCACTCCAACAAAGCATATAGAAAGAAACAAAAGACATTGTCAAGAAACGGACCGCATTTGAGTCTGCCTTGGTTCGTCGGGTCGCCAAAAAAGCCGACTTTCTGCGCTATGCTGCCTATGAAATGGGTCTCGAACAACTACGCCGAAAGCGCGCAGAGCGCCTACGTGAGCGATCTAGGTCTCGACACTCTTCTCGAGCTCATCGTTTCCCAGAGATACCTCGTTCACCTACCACTATATCAGACTACGCGCTCGTCCGCCGCCAGTTTCATATCTTTGAACGGGCATTAAAACGCTTCAAGGGTGATGTCGCCCTCTGGCTGCAGTATATTCAAGTCGCAAAACGCGAAGGCGCTCGAACCCTTGTCGGCAGAATAACTGCACGGTACGTTCAACGTTCGCGTATACATCAAACACGCACTCAACGTAAATCAGAGCGTTGCAATTACACCCTAACACCCCTGCCTTATACATTCTTGCCGCCTCACATGAACTCACCCACCTATCTCCGTCCTCTGCGCGAGCTCTTTTGCAACGTGGTCTCCGGCTAAACGCTGACAGCGTAGACATGTGGAGAGAGTACGTACGAATGGAATTAGGATTCATCGAAAGCCTACGCCGGAGGTGGGACGTTCTAGGCATTAACGAGAAATCGCACTCGGACGACGCGGATGCAAAGGACAAAGCTCTCAGTATCAACCTCAACGGTCAGGATGACGTGATTCCCATTGTGAACGGCAACGAGTCACCACTAGATGAAGGGGACGAGGCCCGCAGAGAAATCATGCAGGGCGCTATCGTCAAGTCCGTTATATCAAACGCAGCCCAAGGTGAACACATTCACTTGTGGGATCATGCGAACAAACTGTTGATCAACTCAAAAATAGCCTTGCCCAAGATCGAGTTATTTGAATCCCTCAACGAGGTGCTCACACAGTATCCAGTACCCTCTGATCTCCGGGAATCGCTTATACAACATCTGGATGCTGTTCTGCAATCCACGTTGCCGGATAACCCACACACTGTCAAAATATTATGCACGAGATGCCTACGGCCAGAAATGAGGGGTGATCAACTGGTGGAGGGCATCAAACGTGCAAATGAGACTTTGTTGCGTGCCGCTGATAGCAAAAATGAACAGGTGTTCGCGGTGTATGCAGATTTCGTGCAGGAGTGGAGTCGTGCATTGATTGACGAAAACCTTGTGAGTCCCGAGTTTGAACATGATTTGACGCGTGGTAGTAAAGTGTATTTTTGCTTCTCCAGAAACTGTATCTTATCGCATCCCTGGAACGGCTAGCAAAGCGGGAAAAGGCGTCACCCTCGCTGTTGTCCGCTCACATCAGACTGTTGGACCAACGAGCAGATGGGACCACCCTGCTGACAAAGGCTCGGAAGTACACGTCGCAAGTGGCCGGAGCTGCGGGTCTGTGGCTTGTGCGATTGGAGACAGAAGAACGGTATGGAAGCAGAGAATCGGTCGAGCAAGCGTGGTCAGAAGCACGACGATCCGTATCTGGACCAAATGCAGATGTTTTGTCTGTATGGCTGTGGGGACTGCACAGTGACACGAGAAGGACGGAGGAAAATGTTGCTATCCACAAGGTCCGTTACCATTACGGTACCTGTATGTGATGTCTCTCTCTCATCGGTGTTTTACAGACACTCCTGAAGGAAAGCATGAGGACAGGGCTGCTTTTCGTGCACGAAGTATTGTTGATCACGTATGTGAAGATGCTGTACCGCGAACGTACAAGGCCGAAAGGCGGACACAGCTCGGATCAGGCGACGAAACGTTCGGAATGGGACAGAGTACGCCATATGGACGAGTCTTATCTAACGACAGGTAATGTATGGCGAGAAGTGTTTAAGCTTGAAGAACAGGTAGGGGATGAAGCGACGATGAGGCAAGTCTATGAGCGTTGGCGGCGGAAGGAAGTGAATGCCGCGAGTCTAGAATGGGCGAAATGGCTACTGCGAAATGGAAAGGGTAAAGAGGCTAGTTCTGTGGTGCACGGTGCAGGACTGGGGACCGACTGGGATGCGATAATTGCTGCGGGGAGCGGGTAATGTATCGTCGCACTGTAGTGTACAACGGCTGTAAGACGAGTTGCACAGGCATTTTAGTTATTGACGTATTTCACATCATTTATTCAACACATATGGGCATATGCAGATGCCATGTGGGAGGGCGCCTTCGAAGCACATGTAGCAGAGTGAGCCATCTGTCCGTTCCTCTTTCTCTCTTTCCCTCGTCCATCTCCTCGTTGTGAGTGAATTTCTCGCGTATAACATCGTCGATTCGCTGGCTGGGAATGAGCGAGCGTTGTCTAGGACATTTGCTGCTATTCTGCGCCATCGACTACCTTTTCTGTACACAGCCGCTGATTGAATCCCCGCCAGGTCCCTCAGGTCATTACCACCACCGCAGAACGGCGACGGGACGTCGTTCGCCCCCGTTGACGGTCTTGCTGGAGCCCAGACGTCGATATACTGCATGTTCTGCACTTTTGGCCTACTCAGACTTATAGCCGGTCTCGTCTGAACGGATTCTACGCAGCACTGGGTCCGCATAGGCATCTCTTGATTGAGACTTTTCTGCAGCACTCTCGCCCATCTGCTTGCCGTGCTTTCCCATGTTGCAATATCCAGTTCTTCGCCCGATATCGTCGTCTACAAAGGTCCGCGCCAAAGACCATGCCAGCAGCTACAACAGCCCCGACAGTCGTAACGACAGCCGTAATGATCAATCCCGCTTTCCCTCCTCCTTGACCAGTAAACGTATCTACAAGGATACTGTACCCCGTCCTCAGTACACTGGTCTCCCCCCGCCCGCCACCTTTTCTTTTATTCCTAATTCTGCTCCCTCTCCAACCCTCACATCCGCAAAGCTGCCACGGAACCCTTATATTTCTTCCCGTCAAGCTTCAATTTCAGTTCCTATTCCACGTCCTGCCTCGTCAAAATCCCCCGCCAGCTCAAGACGTTCGTCCTTATCGTCCACTCTAGACGACGTTCTCTTTCCAGGCGATTTCGTCGGTCATGGCGCCCAGCTGCAGGGCGAGTTCATACGCCTTGTCTCAATCGACTCCAAAGAGCCCCCACCCTCGCCGTCCCTTGACGAGCCTGCTCAGGAGTTTGAAGTCGTTCGTCGTCTAGGGGCTGGCAGTTACGCTGTCGTCTATCTCGTGCGCGAAGTCTTGTACCGTCCGCCACCCTCGGAGGATGGTCACGTCGCTGCAGTCGGTGCTATGGAGATGGATAGCCACAGTTCGAAAGGACCATCTACGGTCTATGGGCGCGAGTACGCGATAAAGTGTCTGTCTAAAGCGAACCTCGACGAGGAGGCTCTAGCAGCGCAAATGTCCGAGGTGTGTACTTTGTCTTCGTTCTCGCACCGCCACTTACACATATTAGGTCACTATTCACCAATCCCTCGACCCGCACCCAAACATCGTCACTCTTCATCGCACCCTTGAGACGTCTTCATTTCTTCTCCTCCTCCTGGAGTATGTCCCAGGCGAGGACTTATTTTATTTTCTCGAACAAGCCCGCGATCATTATGAAACCGACTCCCCAACCTGTACTGATCCTTCCCCCACAAATTCACGAACTCCCCCCACTCCCAGTCTGCTATCAAACCTCCATCCCTCCCAACTCCTCTCCCGTACACGCCTGCGACTCATATCATCCATGTTCTCCCAGATGTGTGACGCTGTCGCCGCCTGTCATGCCCAGCAGGTCTTTCATCGTGATATCAAGCCTGAAAACTTTATCGTCACAGATGGTTGGCACACCACCGTCGATGGCCGCCAAGAACGCAAAGTCATCGTCAAACTCACTGACTTTGGGCTGTCGACAACTGATGTTGATTCGTCAGATATGGATTGCGGAAGCGCACCCTACATGAGTTACGGTATGTCAATCATCTTGTCCATCATCATGTCCACTCAACGTTTCGTCTTTCAGAATGTAGGAACAATGTTGCGCCTACCTATAGCCCTCGTGCGGCCGATGTCTGGTCCCTTGGCATTGTCCTCATCAACATGTTCGTTGTCACTTTTTATTTCATCTCCGTGTGCCACCTTGTGTTGATTCGTTCCTGAACAGGTTGTACCACTACAACCCCTGGACGGATACGCATCAAGGCGCCTGCAAGTCGTTCGATCTGTTCCGTCGAAGCCCGGTGGATTTCTTTTTGCAACGTTTCACGGGCATGACTCGCCCAGTGGCCGAGATGCTAGCTAATCGGGTGTTCAACGTCCTGGAGGATACCAACAACGATTCCGCTCGTATCTCTGCCGTCGACTTTGGCTCATGGGTGAAGGACTTGCCAGAGCTCCTTGGGAATCATCCCACGCCTGTTCACCACCAGCGTGGTTTGTCAATCTCTTCAACCCAGGGTTATCCCATCTCTACCTCTGTCCCTCCTTCACACCGTCCTTCTTCGAGGCAAGCTTCGCGTACGTCTTCTGCTATTCGTACACCAGCAATGGCGACGCGTTCGTTGTCTCGTGCACCATCCTTAGAGCCCGCTTACGAGCGTCCCACTACTGCCGAGCTTCCCTCTCATATTCCGTCTGTACAAGAGCAGGATGAACCACAGGAGATTCTCATGACCTCTCGCTCCACCTCGACTAACAAACGGAGGAAGCGTGGTGCTCGTAAAGGCAAGGGTGCAATTGTTGGGACACCTACCACCCCAAAGGACGAGACACTGGCCACCTTGGCTGTGGCGTCGCAATCGCTTGCTCGCGAAATCAGCAAGGCTTCCAAGGTCTCTTCGATGCGGTCCACAACCTCATCAGTCCCGTCTACTACCTCGACGACCTCTTCGGCTCGCCGTCGTCGTGACGCTCCGTACGAGCCTGTGGCTATGTACGCTCTTCCCACTCCATTATTGTCCAACAAAGGCCAGGCCATGGGTCCTCCGCCTATTCCTTCTTCTCCTACATCCTCTGTTGCCCCATCGCCCGCACATGCACACGCGTCGACGTCGACGACATCACTCCCGGTCACCAAGAAGACGTCAAAGTGGAAGTTGAGCTTTGGCAAGGCAAGCTCAGCCGCTCTGGCGCAGCAGGCTGGTCGTATGTCGCCCGTGGACGAGCCAGGGCCGTCGATGTCGTCTTCATCGGTGGACGTTTCAACTGGTATGTCAGCTACAGCAAGCAACGTTACCTCTTTGATTATGAGCCTCGACGCACCCCCTCCAGCACCTCCAGCACCTGCTGATGACGATACTTGGAGTCGAGGGCGTCGCGCACGAGGTTCATTGTCGCCGCACACTGGTGGGAGTCGTAGCGCTGTGCCGAAGCTGTCTCCAAGTCCCAATCGTCTTGCGTCGAGTTCAAGTTCAATGGCGTCGAGTAATTGGCGCAGTTCGATGAGTACCTCCAGTAGCGCTTTCACTCGCTACAGCAATAGCAATGCCAGTGTCCGGAGCATTTCTACAGCTAATACGAGCGTCAGCGCGGGCAGTTGGAGAACAGGTCCCAAGGTTCCGAGCACGCACAGTTCGTCGTCCAACAGTACGCACAATCAAGGTCAATATACAAATGTGCCCAAGAACATCAAGAGTATGTTTTCATCTGAAGGTGGTGTATCGTGGCTTATTCTGTTCTTTAGTCATGGATGGTGTTCCCTGGGAACTTGACCAGCTTCCTCGAGGACAGTACATCTCTCCAGAGGGCGACTTGTTTGGCTCGCCACCTGTTCGGAAGCGGCGGACACGGAAGACGAAGGACGCACCTTTGGGTACGATAAGCGAGAGACCGAAGATCGATGTGGCCGTGAGCACTACCGACGTGGACGATGACGACGGTCACAGTCCAGCTAGTACGGGAGGAAAGGTTCAACGCGCCCAAATCAATACGTTGGCAAAGATGTTGAGTGCCTTGAGGCGATAGGCAGAGTGTACGATATCTCGGTTGGTGTTTCGTGAGTACGTGTGTTGGGTAAAGTAGTGCTGTCGTGTTTTGTCGTTGTCGTACTTACAACTCGGGGTATTTTTCCCTTCATCAGCATCATTTATTTTTTTCACATAGGACTCAACACAAACACCTGTTCAATCGTTTGTTTTTTGTGCAATTATCACTACATAGTAAGACTTATTTAATTGCTAGCAATTGTGTAGTTTCAGTTGTTCATGTTCTCTTGACGAAGAACAAGTAATCAATCTATTTGTGTTGTAGCCTAACGCTTGTACCTGTGAACAAGTTCAATATAGACTGTCTTTATTAGCGAAGTTGAATGCTTGGTTCTAGGAATCTCCGATTCGTCGCGTTTGCTTATCGCGAAGAACAGAAGGACGTCTATTTTCGGTACCGACATTCGCAGGAAAGTTTGACGCCACTGTTACAGTCTAGATTAAATCCGCGAGGTAAAGATGCCTGTTCGATTTGCCCGAGAAAATGTCAAGGATGTTGTATCCAATAACATGTTCGCCTCGACCTCAAGAGGAGGCACATGATTATCTTGAAGAGCAACATCCAATGGGCGTTTAACGATAAGGAATCTCGACTCGTCCTCAGTTGCGAGGTACTTATCAATCGAACGCTGCGTTTTGTGATGTTACCAAGACCTCTCCGTATTTCGCGCATCCCGGGGGTCGCGCAATTCCCAAGGCGATGGCATGTCGACGATGTGAAGTGGTGCACGAGGTGTTCAAGTTCGGGCTAGTATTCGGCGTCGTTTGTAACACGGTGGCTATAAAGTTTGCATTCGGTGTTGATACTTGGCCACAGCGCAGGCGTGATAACTTCAGAAGCACGGTACCTATAAACATCTTCAATAAGAACATGCAGCGCGAACTTACGATATTCACGTCGAAGCTGTCCTCTACACTTTGAGGGTGGCGAGTGTAGACCTTCTGGCCCAAGGTGCGTGACAGCTCTTGAACATGGATAATAATTGCCGATGTAATGGATACAGTGATAGTATGTTGCTTGGTGTGGGGCGAATAAATAAATGTATAAGTACGTGTTCCTCTAGGTCTAACCTGTTGTTAACCTTCTCCGGAGGGCTTGTCCATGCGCTGCGACTGCTGCAGTGCAGCAAATGCCATGTTCTGTTCGATGGTGGCCCGCGGTGGCGGTATTCCAGCCGTAGGGGTCCGCCGCTGGCTGAGAGACGATGGCGATGAGTACTCGCTCTCAAAATCCATTTCGGTGTCACTATCCTCGGACGTCGTTTCAAGCACGTACGTCCCTTTACTATGCGTGCGCACGAGGTTGACGTAATACTCGTTCAAGACTTCTCGAGTTGTCTGAAGAAAATGAGGAGGGGGTGGAAGAAGCGGATGATTGCCGTACCATTAAACGCCAGTTGATCATCGCGAGAAATTCGCGTTCAAGAATGTTCAGTTCTGTGACGGTGATGCCGCCGACCTTTGCGTATAGAGCATTGGTACAAAAGGTGTCACAGAGGCATTTTGAAGAGACGGCGACCGAAGTGATGATGAAGCGATGACAAGTGAGCGACGAGAGAGTGAAGAGGGGCATCTGGGAACAGATCTGGTCAATGTAGTGTAGTGTAGCGAGAAGACATGTTTTCTAAGACGATATCAGAGGTGATAATGTAGATCAGGGGATGATCTACATTACCTCGACGTTTATAAACTTGACGATGCGCTTCAGATAGTCCAGGACAGAAATGGCAGGCGCCGAGCGTGAATGAAAGCGAGTCAGAGATTCCCTATAGGTCCCTTGTCATTTTACTGTATGTCCTAGATGGTCGGTACTCACGGACTGAGGGCAATCCTGTCATTATGGGCCATTAATCGTTCAAGCATGTCGGCTAAACTAAATGTTAGCCTCTGACAAATTTTGTGGATGGCCGAGTTTACCTATTAGGTCGACAATGACCTCTATAGAGGCAAGCTCAAATGCAGCTGGCAGCTCGACTCTGTGGTCGGTACTGGCTGATTCCATCGATCCATTGCAGTCGACAGTCACTATTGCGAAAGGAACATGCTCTCACCACGCCTAATGCGGAACGATCCACGTCACAGCCAAGCACAGTCAAATACGGCTAGAGCTGGACTGTACAGTTTTACTTGTCGGCAGTCAGTCGGCATTTGAACCTTATATTCAGTCACGGACAATCAGTATAGTGAACATACCCGCCGTCGCTCTCCAGTTTTTTCAAAATGGCCCCCAAACTCGTCAGTATGGCTACCTCTCTTTGCTACTCTACTCAACGACGTTTAGGATCCCAATGAAATCAAAATTATCTACTTGAGGGCGACCGGTGGTGAGGTCGGTGCTTCATCTGCACTTGCACCCAAGATTGGTCCTTTGGGTTTGGTGCGTGTTTACACTTTACTATCTGTTGAGATTAATGACCTGATCTCTCTCTATAGTCGCCTAAGAAGGTCGGAGAAGATATTGCAAAGGCTACCGGCGCATGGAAAGGTCTACGGGTCACTGTTCAGCTTACTATCCAAAACCGTCAAGCACAAGTTTCCGTTGTCCCCTCCGCCTCTTCACTTGTTATCCGTGCTCTCAAGGGTGCGTTTTCTTAATCGATCTGCATCTCGTTTACCAACTTCTTCCACAGAGCCTCCCCGTGACAGGAAGAAGGAGAAGAACATCAAGCACAGTGGCAACATTCCCCTCGACGAGATATTTGACATTGCGCGGACAATGTACTCAAAATCCTTGGCCAAGGAACTCTCAGGGTGTGTCAAGGAGATATTGGGCACCGCTCAGAGTGTTGGCTGCACTGTTGATGGAAAGCCACCTCACGACATTATTGACGCTATCAACGAGGGTGAGATTGAAGTCCCCGAGGAGTAGTTGTACCATGTACAATCATATTATTTTTTTCTGCTCGACGCGTCACATTGTTCGATCACAACTTGACTCTTTACCACGACCACCGCGACCAACCATGTCACTCAGAGCTCGTTCAACAAAGTCCTCATACTTTGAGTCGCCCGACGCGTCAGACGTTGAAGACGCGCCAAAACGCAAGACGAAAAGCACGCCCAAGCGCAAACGAAATGACGATACCGAGGATAGTGACATCGACGTTGCGCCTAAACCAAAGGCCAAGAAGCCACGCCAGTCGTCCAAGAAGAGCAGTCCACGAAAGAGGAAACAAAAAGTCGAGTCTGACGAGGAGGAGTATAACAGTGATGACTTAGACGACGACCTGCCCAAACCAAAGCGCAGTCCCAGGAAAAAGACCAAGGCAACCGACGACGAGGATGACAATGACGGAGTTGACCTCAAGGCAGGCCAAAAGGTTGTCGGCGTTGTTATTGAAGCTCCCAAGAGCGGACAAGGTGCGTTGCTTGTCAAGTTCGCTTTACGTGTTCTCATCGCGTTCAGTTCCCGCCGGCCAGATATCAAAGAACACCCTAGACTTTTTGCTGAAATTGCAGGATCCCAAGTGCAACGACCGTGAATGGTACGCTTTTCCCAACTTTGGCCTCTTAGTCTGACTACGAGTGCGACGCTCACAGGTTCAAGCTACATGGTATACCCAGGTGTTCATTTGTAACCATTAGTTAATAACGAGGTGGGTAGATCGCGTTTATAGGCAGGCCGAAAAGGAATGGAAAGACTTCGTCGACGCGTTCATGGACATAATGACTGGCGTCGATCCTGAAGTGCCCCCGCTACCTCCAAAGGACCTTATCCATAGGATATACCGCGACATCCGCTTCAGTAATGATAAGACGCCGTACAAGACCGGCTTTTCGGCCAGTTTCTCGCGTAGTGGACGGAAAGGCATCTTTGCTGGCTGTAAGTTCCTCGCCTGCTTTCGGAGCATTATTTCTAACATACTTTCAGACCATATGTAAGAAATCTTCACTCTACCTTCAACGACACTGATGAATTATCTGACTGACAGATCTAGTACGCATACAATTTTCCATTGCGGTGATCCTCTGACCTAGTTCGCTACAGTCAAACCGGGTGGCGGAAGCTTGCTCGCTGCTGGCTTGTGGTGTCCTGGGAAGAACGAACTGGACACGATACGGTACGGAAATACTAGATAAGTATCGCTACTTGCTTACCGTTCGTCAGACATAACATTCAACACGACCCACAACGATTACGCGACGCGATCTCATCCCCGGACTTTGTTAGATATTTTGGCGAGCCGAAACATTCCTCAGATGGCTCACGACAAAATATCTTCGGGTCCGAAGATGAGTTAAAGGTAGCGCCCAAAGGAATCGATAAGAACCACCCGTGCGTTGTTTAACGTGGCAGAGAGCGCGAGATATGCTCATGATCGTTAGGGATATCGACTTGCTAAAATGTCGTTCATTTGCTGTCCTTCATAGGCATGCACTTTTACCACTTTGACACCATAAAGAGCTAACCTTGATGTTCGTATAGGTTCCTAGATAGTGAAGTCTTAGATCCCAATTTTAAAGAAACGCTGGCTGCTGTGGCGGAAGTCGTGAGACCTTTAGTTCATTGGTGGGTGTTTCTTCTCCATCGAGTTTTCAGCGAGGTTGACGTACAAGTAGTCTGAATGATATGATTACAATTGCGCCGGACAATGATGATAATGATTAGACTTTGTTGTTCATAACTTTGGAATATCTTGGTTGTTGCTCTTGCTGGTTCCTTACGTTATTGAGATTTGTATCCTTCGACCCGGGATGATTCATCGGGTATCAGATGGCATATTTAATCGCGTCTCACTTTTCGGCTGGATGGGCATGTGGCGCTATTTACCGCTCGGTACTTTCATCCAGGCACAAGGTCTGTCTCAAGATATCACTTCCTCTTTGCAAACAATCACAACTCTGTCTCATAGTCTAATAATCTTTTCGACGCGTCAAGCACTGCGCAGACCCACGAAAAGAGAATCTATGATGATGGGACACTCGGTGACCTTCAACAGTAAGCAGAATTGAAGGAACGATCGAGCAGTAGCTTGAATCTCGGCCTCTTGTCTGTGAAGTCTATCTAGTCCTCCGCCACATGACGATTCAATATTTCCACATTAAAGATTATCCGCACCCAGCCAGACATGTTTAAAAGCTCGCACTTCTTCATTAGCATCATCCCCTCTTCCACACCTGTTTCTCGATGGCGCGCACTTACACCTATATTGCTAGTCGGCTGGCGGCGTATTTCTTACTGGCGAGCGCCTTCTCCGAAGTCGTTGGTTCTCTCACTCATTCGAAAATAGTGGTTTGTGTCCATCGTGTTGATGAGTCTATGCGCATACCGCATTCACTTCACGGAAAGCGTGTCCCTCCGTCGCAGTTTCTATGGTACGTGGTCCTAGGCCCTCATCTCTTGAAATTTTCATCCATTCCATTTGTTCAGATCCCATCATTGTCGAGTTGCTTGTCAGCGGTATTCTTGGCATTATCTGGATACCCGTTGCGTAAGTCGCTTTGACGTCTTCCATGTATCTTGTTCACGCGTTCTTCTTTCAGTGTAATCCTCCTCATAGCCGAGGAGGACGATAGTACCTCCCGCACTCAGAGTGTACGCCCGCGCCGTCTTCCTCGACGCGTCCTCGTCGAATTGACTGGGTTGTTTGTCCTTTGGGTGATGTGGCTTGTCGGGGCTGCAATCACAACCGTGACGCATTTTTACTTCTGCCAAGCAGTAGATATTGACGATTCTTTACAGAACAAAATTATCCCGGGACATAACTATTGCGGGCGCTTTGCATTCTTTCGGAAGGAATGCAACACGCTCACATCCATCCTTGTCTTCGCCTGGGTTGGGTGGTCGCTGCTTTCCATCACTGGGGTGTTGTGCCTCATGCACTTGTCTTCTGCGGCGACGGCTTCCTCTATGCCGATTGTGGAGGTAAAGGAAAAGTCTGCGCCTCCTTCACAGCCTGGGGGTGGGAACGAGGCAGCTGGTTCTGGGAAATCAGGCACTGAGGCTCCTGCTCAGCCTCAGGCGTCCAAATGAAATAGAATCCTTCTGTACCACCACCGTTTTCCATGATCTGTTACGTATCTTCTTTGTACTATGACTGTTTCACGCAATCCGCCACGATTTCTGAACTCTGGGACTCGCAGTGAAGGTTGTTAAACGCGTCATGTACGTACGTCTACGTCACCCATGTCGCGTGTGCCCATCTCAACCTGCATTGGTCATGTTCATCAGGCCTCGTTTCGAAGAAAGCCTTTCTCTTAGAAGCGAGCACGATGTCGGCACCGTTGACGCCGCCGTCGCCGCATACAAACGTTAGCGATGTCGAGGAATGTGGAATGAATACTACCCATGGTCAAGAGTGGGACAAGAAATCTAGCCAGGACCATGGAACACATATGCCTACGCCTCCGGTTAGTTGGATAGATTTCTCTTCTGAACGTGCTTAATTTCAGTGTACTCTAGCCGGACGAGCCCTCGTGCATCACGCCTTCAGCAACGTTTCACCCCGAATTGCTGTTTGGTCTCTCGCGTCCCGACTTGAAAATAATTTCCTCTGACAATCACCTCTTCCACGTTCATCGAGGCGTCCTTCTCCGTTCATCGGAAAACAATTTCGCTGACTTGCTCACGGGTACCTCACAAGCGGGCACCATCCACATCCCCGAGGTGGGAATGATTCTAGATGTCATCTTCACCGCTATCTATGGTATCAAACTCTCCGACTCTTATTCCCTCGATACCCTTATTAGTACCATTAATCTCTTTCCGCACTACGGCGTGCAACCCAAGGCGTACATCTGGCCTGCTGCTAGTCTGTACGAGGCCGTGCGCTACCAGACTCCTCTTGCGCCATTTCAGGTGTACGCGCTTGCGTCGCGCTTCGATCTTGAAGAGCTCGCTATCGCAGCGTCGCCGTATCTTCTCAAATTCTCTATGCAAAGCATCACAGATGAGATGGCAGACCTTGTCCGTCCGAAATACCTTTTGCGGTTGTTCCGCCTGCATTCCTCGCGCAGGGATGCTCTGAAGGACCTGTTGTCTGAGAGATTGGAAGCTCACTCTCCGACAGTATCTTGTAATTACTCCACATACGACAGATTGTGTCGAGCGTGGGTGTTGGCTGCAGCTTGTTTACTATGGGATGCAGATGCGAGTAAGTTTATGTTCCAAGGGACATGCACACACCAATTCTGACAGTAGACTTGTAAGATATCTCCACCGCCACCATTCAGTCAACGCTTCTTTCCCTACAAGATGGCGTTAAATGCAACTTATGCAGGCGTATTTTAGTTGCGCGCGTTAAATCGGTCGTTATTCAGTGGTCTGAGATGAAAGTTCGCTGCTCTGTCTTTCCTTCTTCAAACTGCTTATAATGTTGCAGTCTACCATTTAAAAGGAGTCCTTTTCACCCTGTTCGTTAGCGAGTCATGCCATTTCACCGTCTTCAATGTATCTTATAATGTATTCACTTTCATCTCTACTGTTTAGCACTTCATCGCTTCATCCACCATGTATCGTGTCCCTACGTTCCATTACCAGCGTATCTATGTATTCGCTCAACTATTGCAGACGTTAAGTTTAAAGCTTGTGGCGCAATAATACGACATGGAGCCACCAGGGCAAGTAAAGTTCCACTCAGATTGAATTCCAAACGTAAACGGTAAAATCAATCTTATTTCGTGCCTAGGAGGCTAGGACATTGATGGAAAGTCATGTTTATTCCCAGTGGGTAGATTGTACAAAGGACTAGCAGCTACATGTATTGAGTACAGAAGCATGTTTTCATCATGGTTTTACCACTCCAGACCGTCAAAGCCACATAGCAGCGTACGGCTGGATTCAGGAATATGACGACGCACGGACCACCCTACATCAAACCCTGTTCAAGTCAACACTAAAACACGAGGCGAGCTAGATGGCGGTGCTCGTTCTGGTGAGCGCCACCCCGAAGGGCGCGCCTTCGCTCCCTCGACTATGAGAGTATAACGTCATACAAACGAGTAAACGCTTGCCACGAACAGTTTGACGCTTCGGTCGTCGAGTCGGACACTTGAAGGAAGGGAAGAAGGAGAAACGAAGTTTTTATATGGCATTGAAGCGGAGATTCAAAGTTCCACGGCATCGCGGCACCATGATCTCCGCTTGGTTTACAGTATAGCACAATGGCGTGCACTGAGTAGATCGTCGACAAGATACTACTAACTAGTGACGGTCGAATCAAGCTAGTCGTATGGTAATAGCTGTTACGAACGACGTCAAATGACCTTGATAGAAAGTACTGTAACACCCGGCGCCCAGAGCTGGGCCATATGATATTGGCATATACCGCGATATGTCTCGCCACTCTGAAAGTAACCGGTTGATGTTGGGTTGATCACTCATGAGGAGACGAAGAGTAATGGATACTGGGCCAATTTCTTTGAGGTCCGGCATGATATAATCCGTGGCGCAGAAGATTTGTAAGGCGCCGGTAATCGGGATTCCTTCTAGTTTCGCCTTGCTGTATGGTCCGAATTTTGTGGCTGCTCTGAAGGTTACCCCAAATGTACGCTTCATGACTGCGTCTGGACCCTGGAATCGAAGATTAAGATCGAGGGGTCTCGGCAATTTGAGCAGAGTTTGAAACGCGTTGATTATGCACTGCACGTGACGCACCTGTCAACCAACCGCCATGACCTCCTCCCAGCTGAACCACAGAAACTGGTCCCACACCTATGACTCCCATATACATTCATCACCGTCGTCGTCGCCTCCTTGCTCATCATCACCGCCTACGTCGCCACTTTCTTCGACGTACTCCAGACCACATATTGCTCCCAGCAGTCCTTACCGTTTTCGTGACGCGGAATTCGATTCATATTATCTCCCTTCACGATGGCCTTCCCAGATAAAATTAATGGACACAACACCGGCCAAGGCATCCTGTAAACTGCCAAGTTTTCGTTCCATGTTTGGCGACTTGGCACCTTCCACTTCGTCGGACGTCGAATATTCAGATAGCGGACCAGTGGATTGGGAAAAACCAGATCGTCCGTCTTCGGCTATGCTTGATTCCGTCTTCTACTCAGACAGTGAGGAGGAGGAGGAGAATGGTGAAGACGATGAAACGGAGGCTCTGGACAGTCTAGGCTCCAGATTCCAAACGTCTGACGAGCGTGGCCGGTGGAAAGAACCCTTACCTCCAACAACACCGGCATTCCGTCAGCGACACTCTGAGCCAACTACGTCCCGACCTGTGGCGCCGCTCACAAAACGAATTGCTTCAGAGCCTGTCCACCATGAATTGGATTTCATTCCAGAATCAAGAGGGACGTCCTACGATGCTGATCTCGAGTCGGAGCTTCAGACCTCGGATGGAGGGGCCATGTCGTCCCCGGATATGCGGTCGTTTTCCTCCCTTCCACCGTCATCACCACCGTTATCTCCCAAATCTATTCCGGTTTCACCTGATCTTGGGCCTGTATCAGAGTCTTCACCTTTGTCCGCTTCAATGTCGGTTTCCCCTTCGATATCTTCATTAGCCCTCACGCCTCTTTCTCCTGCCATAATCCCGTTACCATCGGACGATGCAGATGTTGTTAGTATGAACCTGACACCTCCTCCCGTAAGCTCCATCTCTCTTATCGTAATGTTTCCACCGAGTTAATCCAGTTATCATGCAGGATATTGAGCCTGCATCCTTAGCACCCCCAATTGCAGCTGGAATCATAGATTCCCCAGAATCTCCAGCACCACCGATCACATGTAGCACCGAGTACGAGCACGTCGTTTGTGACGAATCCCTTCCGAGTTCCGGACCAAGCGCTGTAGAGGTTGCCGAGCCGTTGGCAATAACGGTTAAAGTTGATGGAGATGATGCTCAGATGGCTGAGAGCCAGTGCAGCGTGCTCGCTGTCAAAGAGAACGATGCGAAACGGAGGAAGTCAGAGGAACCGGCGCCGAGGAAGAAGGCTCGGACTATAGCTTCTTCTACATCCACTACGCGCAAATCCAAAGACGCAGACGAGAATTCGGCGATAGCACCGAAACGGCGTACACGAAAACCTGCACCTGCACCTCAACCTTCAAAGCCTGCACCACGCCGCCGTAGAAGACAACCCTCGTTTTCATCATCGTCATCTGACTCAGATTCGGACAATGAAGAGGCGCCACCACCCCCAATTCCTAAACTCGTTATGAGCCCGGAAGATCTAGAGATCTGCGGCATGATAATCGAGACTATGGCGACATCTAGGGCGTCTACTCATTCCGCATCCTCTCTGTACAAGAGTGTCATGACGAATCGACCGGCCCTACAACGCGATTGGAACACCGTTGTATTCGCTCGCGTGTTGGAGGATGCACATGGTCAGAACGGGATATTCGGTAAGGTGGAGAGTAGTGGCATGGTGAGCATCTCTTTGACGTTATTTGCCCAATCGATAACTGACTAGTTCCATGCAGGATGACTCTGATCGTCCTTTGGAAGCACAATGGTTCTATGTTCCGGAACGTGATGAGGACCAGGACAGGGCTGCCCTTGTGCGCAGCTTAATGCCACGTCCAGCGAAACGCAGCGTAACGAAAAAATATAAACAATATTACTATCGCCCACTGGGAAAGATATCTCGGTGGGATGACGAGGACGCGTTATAGGACGCTTGCTTGCTTATCGTTATTTACCTTTGTAGCATTGCTTTGTATCGCTTTGTGCGCATATTACCATACTATCTTTTCACGTTTACCCAATTTCGTCGCTTTCGATGTCGTAGTTATGCTGAAGCCATGGTGGCTATCCGTCAACTATGCATCGAGCTTCGTGCCAAGTTGCTGGCGAGTCCCAGCTATCGTGCATTAAGCTACGGACAAGGGGACCGTCTTGTGGCGGGGAGACGTGGACGGTCGTTTGTCTCAAAACCAAACTGAGTGAGGGGCATGAAGACAGTCGTTCCTTCCCGGTCGTAGCTTGTTGGATGCGTATTGTATCTACTACGTGACACCATTTAACGTTGGCCGTGAATGGGGGGACAACGTACTAAGATTTCTGTACCAGTAGAGCTGAGAGGGCTCAAGTGTGTACATTCCTATTCGTTCCAATAACTGACGAGAAGGTTGTGGGTCAAGTGGTGGTCCAAAGCTGTTGAGCGCTAATCAAGCGCTAATTTGAAACCATCGTTCTGTTTATCTTATCTTATCGGCTCGCAATAGGTCATGGACTCCTTGAGTCCTTTCAAACGGTTTGATGTCTGCTCTCTCCTCACCAGTCAACAAGCTCGAGACTCCGTAGCTCCTTCCACAATTGGAATGGCCCCCACCATTCACACCGGGAGCGCAATTGGGCTCGCGAGCTAGTGGAAACTAAACGAAAACTACGTACGACACTTGGAGGTTCAGTCGGTACACCTCCGAGTCGAGTCTTGTGCTTCCTTACCATTTCGACTCTTCTACAGGAGTACCCTTCAAGTCTCTCACACAGCAATGCTTTCCCTCCCAGCCTCACTCAGCATCTGTTTCCCGACATTCCAAGCTCGGCCGTCACTCAAACCGTGCTGAAAAATGATTCCGGCTTGTTCAATGCTTCTCTACCTTGACCACCATGTTACACGATGAGCCGCGTACCGTTTGGATACTGCTGTGAGAGCCGCTACTCCATCCCTGGGGATAGGAATGGAAATATTTCAGGGAGGCTCTCACCATCTTTTGCTAGTTCTAAGGTTTTGACCGCAAGTTGAAGACGGAGTTAATTTCCACGTGATTCGTCTCCCGACGGTTGATGCTGGTTGACGGGTCCTTCTCCAGCTTCAGCTTCAGTCTTGTACAAAATCATGATCTACCCGGCGAAAGCTGACTTCAAAAGCTTCTCTCCGAACGTTCTTACACTTTGCAGAACCCCCATCTTGCGCGTCCCCCGGCTTGGCCCACCCTTGCACCACCCCCCATGATCGCACTTCCTGATCACTTGAACGGGCTCTCCATGCGTGGGCCGGTAGCTGAAACGTCATATCACAATTTCCAGACTCTCTCTAAGAGATAAACCCTCAGGGAAGGAGTCTCCACTCTCCCCAAGCACACACTGCAATGGTCTGGTTCGCAGCACTAGCACTGACGCTTCTCACCTGTGCCCACGCGCAACTCCCAAAGAACGGCGGGCTGACTGATGAGCGGCCTACGTATGACTCGCCAGAAGACGCGGTTTACGCGCTGGTCGAGCCCAAGCTGAAGACGCCGTGGACGGACGCGGTGGCTGCAGATCCCGAGAATGTGTGGCCTGAGCACCCGCGCCCGGGACTGAGGCGCGACAAGTGGGCGTCGCTGAATGGCGTATGGGAGTTTGAGAGCGCGACGTCGAAGGATGATGTACAAGATGTGCCCGTTGGTACGACGTTGGGGCAGAGGATCTTGGTACCGTTCTGTATAGAGTGGGTGTTTTCAGGCTTCTAGAATAGTTGCGTGTTTGTTACTGACTTGCTTGTTAGGAGCGGCCTTTCAGGTATCGCGTTGCAGTCCGCCTTTAGCTGGTGCGTGTTCTCGCGTCGTTCTTTTGCTTCAGCTGGGTAATGTAACTGTTGCTCTATGTCCAGGTATCGCACGACCTTTGATGTCCCTTCATCCTTTGGAGACGATAATGTCGTTCTGCACTTTGCTGCGGTCGATTACGAGACAACAGTCTTTGTCAATGGAGAACAAGTTGGCACGCATACGGGCGGATTCGACAAGTTTTCGTTCGACGTCACGTCGTATGTCGACAAAAGCGCGTCAAACGAGCTCATTTTGTTCGTCTACGACCCGACCGACAGTGCGGGAGAGGTTATTCCTGTCGGCAAGCAGCGCGTTGTGCCGTCGCACATCTTCTACACGGTACGCTTCAAGTCTGTTACATGTTCCGTTTCCCCATATTTAAATCGTCAACTTCACAGCCGTGCTCCGGAATATGGCAAACCGTGTCCCTCGAAGCCGTGCCGAGCTCTGATCACATAACCGACATCTTACTCTTTGCAGCAGCGGACGGCACGGTTAACGCGACTATCACCACAGCCTCAAACGCCTCCTCCACCAGCGCGCAAATTGTGTTTTTCGACCCCGCCGACACGTCTCAAATCGTGTTTTCGACCAATGGCACGACGAACGCCCCATTCTCCTTTGTTGTCGATCCAGCACCGCAGACGTGGAGCCCAGATACGCCGGTGGTGTACAACGTGTCCGTTACAGTAGGAGACGACGTCGCGTACTCGTATACTGCGTTTCGGACGGTGGAGCGAAAGGAGGTCAACGGAGTACAGCGGTTCTTGCTCAATGGACAGCCCATATATCAGTTTGGGCCATTAGATCAAGGATATTGGCCCGATGGCCTTCACTCAGTGAGTATAATTCCTCTAGGGCGCAGTGAAGACCTTACCTTTGTCGACAGCCACCGTCTTATGAGGCTATGATCTTCGACATCCAGTATTTGAAAGACCTGGGTATGAACTTTATGTACGTCTCCTAACGTAGGTTTCACTACATGCAAACTTATCCATGTAGTCGCAAACACATCAAGATCGAATCAGATCTCTACTACTATGCTTCTTCGATTATCGGAATGCTCGTTATGCAGGATATGCCCGCGCTTCCTGATAATGTTAAGCCGAACGAGGCACAGCAAGCAGAGTTTGAAAGGCAGCTCGAGGTACTATTCAAGTCGCACATGGGTTTCCCCGCTATCACGTCGTTCGTGATATATAATGGTATGCACAGGCACGTCTCCTTTTTCACGAGGCTCATCGCAACACAATTACAGAGGGCTGGGGTCAACTCTCCACGGGCCCAGAAATCTACCTCGCGCCACGCGTGGCGGAGTGGGTTGGAGGACACCAACTCATCAATGCCGTTTCAGGGTGGCATGATTACGGCCAGGCTCTCCTTAACGCGAGCGTCGGCGACTTCCACGACAATCACCACTACAGTAGTCCGCAATGTGGCGCGCCGTTTAGCTCTCTGCCGTCGCTCCCGTTCCAAGGCGATCGCATCGGCTTCCAGGGCGAGTTCGGAGGTGTCGGGGTTAACACTACGATGTGAGTCGTCCTGCGTTCATAGGCGCACGAGATGCTAATTCTGGCAGTGAGCACTTGTGGAATGATGATGTGGCGATTGCGGCTATTGACCAGACGTATGAGATTGATGCAAATCTAGAAATATGGAACTATCGTGCGTTGAGGGTTATCGAGGAGCTGCGCGAGCAGACAGAGATGTTCAGTTGTAACGGGGCGGTGTACACCCAGACGACGGATGTGGAAGGGGAGGTTAATGGTACGTCGGAGTTTCAACCCTGTACTTGAGATACTGATAGTAGAAAAGGTTTCCTGACCTATGACCGCGCTGAGGATCACGTTGACGCTGAGAAGTGGAAGGCTGCTATTGCGGCACTCTATGAGACGTTTCAAGCGAGTTTGTAATGAAAACAGTATGAAGCGATCTACAAATGTACTAAATCCAAGTGATCAATTATGTGGTGAGAAGTTGAACAGCGTGTAGCTTTGAGTCATAGATATGTGCCTAACTAGGATTTGTCTTCAGAATCAGTGCATTATGAATGTGTATTTCATCTGGAACGAGGGCATGATCAAGAATTAATGTGTGGCGTATTTCCATGCTTGGTAGTCCGGTGGCAATGACCAGCCAAGGGCATTGTAAGGCCGCGTAGCGTAATGGTTAACGCGTCACTTTCCGGTTATACCTATGAAGGTGAAGATTGCAGTTTCGAATACTGCCGTGGTCGTCGATTCGCCTACGCGGTGTCTCTATTTTCTGCTGGGGAACATTGTTTTGTGTGTGCAACTTGTGCCAATTGAAAATTCTACTGTACAGAATATAATTTATGTGCTTTTGCTAAAGGGAACATATTACTGCTCTAATATACATCATGTAATTCGCTGCACCAGAGCACAGACTACGGATACATCGTCCTTCTTTCCGCCATCAAACTTTTTACCTTCGAGTTGTGCACGCTGAGCGAAGGGGGTATGTGCGGTGCGA